>JAVQJL010088493.1:0-16334 GCA_036024295.1 Nannoperca obscura | reverse complement strand
ACACACACACACACGCACACACACACACACACACACACACACACACACACGCGCACACACTGAGTTCCCTCCACCCTCCACCACTTGCTGTCTGGAAGATTTCATGTGTGCTGTGTGACTTCTGTGGTGAAGAGACTGTAAACAAGCAGAAGGGAGAAGGACAGTGAGGCAAACAGAAGGCGAAGAAGGGACTCTTGTGTCAGCTCTGGATGCTGGAAACATCAGACCCACGGAAGTTATCACACCCCTTTTGTTAAACTGAAGACATCTGGAGGTGAGCACATTTGAAATAAGTGACTGATGCTTCCATAATGCATAATCCAGCTGTATTCTGAGGTGTAGTGACTTAATTCCCTAACTGTAATCACGAAATGCTTCCTCAAAGTATTTTATACATTCTTCTGTTTCCTGATTTTAATGTACACGCAAGAAGACAAACATTGCAGTAGAACAGATTGTTCAGCATAGATTCCTATTTACGGGCAAAGCTGCTCTGACCAATAGGAAAAGAGAAGTTAATGAGGGGAATGATTGATAGCACAACTTCAGAGGTGGTTTTCTCATGTTCTCATTTTTCTCTACAACACCACAGATCAAAGAAGAGTGTTTTTTTAGCACACACAAACATCAGCTTTCAATCTGCAGGTTTGGAGTTGATCCAGGATGCAGTCCTACCTCGTTCTGCTGCTGGGGATCGTGGCCTCTGCTGCTTCAGGTGAGGCACGACAAACACGGTCTGTTTTCTTACTGTGTTTCCTTTTCACAGCTACTGTAGATTTAAATGTGTAATCCAAAATGTGAAATTAAACAAATGATAAAGGAGCTTTTATTATGTTCATAGTGATATGAAAGATGTAAAGCCTGACAACATGTAAGACTAGGTGTGTAAAAAGCTCTAAAAAGTCAAATAAATATCAAATTAAATGAACGTTTTTAATTAAGTCCAATTGCTACAAGATATATTTTAAATTAGACGTTTTTCTACACAACAGATAACCAGTTATTTATATAATACTCATACATTCTCAAACAAGAGTTGTCATGTGTGACGCTGATTTAATTGCACATTTCATGGCATAAACTCGTGGTCAGTGCAGAGGAGCTGAGAAGCGCTCTCCATCTGAGATCTGACACTGTGTTGTGTCTAATCAGCAGGACAATTGTCTGCAGCACCATGAGTTGTATTTGTGGTCATTCTTGTGATGCTTTCTTTTTCTCTTTTTTCAACTTTTATTTGGGTTCTTAACAACATGTATGGGCATCAAATTGCAATTTCATGTATTTGCATTTGAGAACACAAAAGCATTTGTTGTTTGGTTTAATTACGGCTGAGTGAATTAGCTTTGCTTTCTGGTGGATTACTGTACGAGCTGTAATTGGGGTCATTTCTAAGTTGGATGAATAGTTTGGACACTGGGGCAAGGACAACTGTTTACACTGTCAATCAGGAGGTTTAGAACTAAAATGCTGATTAGTTACAAACTTAATTTCATTCCTCGTCTCTCTACATTACCTTGTGTGCTGTTGTGTATAGAGAAAATGCTGATCGTGGAATCTCAGTTCTGCTTAAAGCTTCAGAACACACTGTCCAGACCTCTAAATGGAAACTTTTATAAGCTTTACTGAAAGTTTAGACTCAACTCTAAATAGGAGAAAGCTTTGGATTAACAGGAAAGGCACGTTAGTCAGTGTCAATAATCTTCACAAAAGTGGTCCAGCCCAAAACAAATACATTGAACTGTCCAGAGTCTCTACAAACTTGCAAATCCTCAACAAAGTCATCAAAGAGAGCACTGTTCTTTATCAATAAAACTTGCTTCACACTCCCTGAGGGTCAGGGTCTTTTTTAGCAGTTTCTCCCCTAAAGATGCCTAAAAAATATGACTTCCTTTTCCATTCTAAAAATCACTGACTATGTGTCTTGTGTCTATGTGTCTATGTTATCTTATTTTTTGTGTCGAGCAAGGACTTAAGTATTATGCTTTTCTATTCTGCAAGTAGAAAGCAGAAAGCAGAAGTGAGAAGGATCGAGGGATGTTATTGGGGTCCAAGTCTTCAATCTGTTTCCTGAATTCATGGGATTGCTTCCAAAATAAATCAGAATCATGGTGCAGACGAGACAGCTCTGGGTTCTCACTTATCAGAAAATGACCAAAATAGAAACAAAGTCGTGAATTATCAAGAAGAAAACACATACTAGTGCAAATATATTTTCTGAGAACTTGAGCAACAAAGTGTATTTTATTTAATTTGTTCTCACTCTTTTCTTTCTATGTGTGTACATTCCCTAAAAAGTCAATAAATGCATTCATGAATTCACATGTTCATTCCTTCACAGCGGACTGGAGGCGTCCCGTGATCAAGTTCAACTCTACGGTGGTGAAGAGTTCTGAGGTGGTGGTCATGCATGGGAACCCTCTGGATCTGAGGTGCGAGGGTGACGGACCTGTAAACTGGCAAACGAGGCTAGCCAAACACAGGCGCTTCTTGTCCAAGGGCAATGGGAAAGTCCGCACCTTAAAGGTGGATCGTCCCTCTGCAGAATTCACTGGAACATACAAGTGTTTTTACACTGCTGAGTCACAGAATCATAACCTGACCTCCTCAGTGCATGTGTACGTAAAAGGTAAGCTTGGATAAAGTCTTACTATTCTGTCTTACCTTCTTAATGTTGAGTTTGGTAGACCTTGGATAGATCATTGTCCACACTGGTTATACTTCAATGTGATTGTTTATTAAGTTTTCCTCAGTGTAAATCTCATATAATTCCAACATTCTACTATCTTAATTTACCTCCATCCGTTTCTCTACAAGATCCAAACCGTGTGTTCTGGGCCAGCAGCATGTCCCTGCGTGTAGTGAAGAAGGAGGGTGAGGAGTACATGCTGCCCTGCCTGCTGACTGACCCAGAAGCCACAAACATGGGACTCCGCATGGACAACGGCACCAGCTTGCCACCAGGGATGAACTTCACAGTTTACCGGCACCGTGGTATTCTCATCCACAGCCTCCATCCCAGCTTCAACGCTGACTATGTCTGCACAGCCAGGGTCAACGGAGTAGAGAAGATCTCCAAGACCTTTTCCATCAACGTCATCCAGAGTGAGACCACTTGGTCGTTAGGAATGCTTAGCCAAGGCTGTTGAAGAGTCATTTGAAATGATAAATTCATCAAGTTTGACACTCATTTATGATTTTCTCTTGCTCTAGAGCTTCGTTTTCCTCCATATGTCTTCTTGGAGACAGATGAATATGTGCGCATTGTTGGGGAGGAACTCAAGATTCGTTGCACAACACACAACCCCAACTTCAACTACAATGTCACCTGGAAATACACCACCAAGTCGGTCAGTATGAGGCATCTTGGGAGTTTTCTTTATTGTGATATAAATAAAACTTTGAACTCTGATTTTCTTTTCTTTTTGTCTTCAGAAAGCAACAATAGAGGAGAAGGTTCGCTCCAGTGGAGAAAATCGCCTGGACATACAGAGCATACTGACCATCTCCGCTGTGGACCTTGCAGACACTGGAAACATTTCCTGCATTGGCACTAATGAAGCAGGGGTGAACAGTTCAACCACATACCTAGTGGTTGTAGGTAAGCCACAGGAACAATCACTCTTGCTTCATATTGAAAAGCCTGGCACATTTATCAACCACTGGAAACAAACTGTTTGGATTCTTCTTCTAAACAGACAAGTCCTACATCAGGCTGCTGCCTCAGCTGTCCCCTAAACTGGCCCACCAGGGTCTTTCAGTCGAGGTGAACGAGGGAGAAGATCTGGAGCTCAGCGTGCTCATCGAAGCGTACCCCCACATCACGGAGCACAGATGGCACACACCGACATCTCCCAACACATCCACACAGGAGCACAAGCTCATCAGATACAACAACAGGTACGACAGAGAGGCCAGAGCTGGTGACAGCTCATACAAAAGTGGGCTTCATCGTATTGCTGCAAGATGTCAGCAAGGTTTAAATTTAAAATAACAATATAGTGTACTACAGGAAGGGGAAGCTACTCTGGATTTGAAATGTGCTGTTGGTGCATTTTGGGTGTATTTGACAGGAAACACCAAGGTCATTTATATTTTCTCAGGTCATGAAACTGCTGCTAGAGGGAAGAGTAGTGTTCTCTTTTTAGTTTGTTGATGTACTCGCCGATGATACATAGGAACTGTCTGAATTCAAACCACAGAATTAGTCACTTTGGATTCTGAAGACATTCCTCTTTTTCTCAGTTTAAAGATCCTTTTTGGTTGTTTTTTTTTAGATATCACGCTTCTCTGCAGCTGAAGAGAATGAATGCACAAGAGCAGGGGCAATACACCTTCTATGCCAGGAGTGACTTGGCCAATGCATCCATCACATTCCAAGTCCAAATGTATCGTAAGTGACGTAATAGACGCACATCAAATCAGTTAACACACTCATGGTGCTGCGGCGTGATTAAGTTCTTTCAGGTAAATGGAAAATACATGTTTCTTTCTAATCTGATAATTGCTGTTGGTCTTTCACTGGCAGAGAGACCTGTTGCTGTGGTGAGATGGGAAAACATAACCACGCTCACTTGCACCTCATTTGGCTATCCGGCTCCCAGAATCATCTGGTACCAGTGTTTTGGGATACGGCCTACGTAAGTATCCCTGCAGTGGGAACAGTGGTCAGAAAAATGTCATTAAATTGGGTGTATTATACTCTTAACGGAGGCCTTGGGGCCTTGTTTTGGGCCTTCGTCTGACTCTGTATGTGTTGCAATGAGGCAGGTGCAATGAAAACAACTCAGGGCTCCAGGTGGCGATCCCTCTCCAGGCTTCTACAGTGGAGGTCCAGAGGGAGGTGTACGGGGCCGTGGAGGTGGAGAGCGTCCTCACCGTGGGACCGTCCAGCCGGGGGATGACGGTGGAGTGTGTGGCCTTCAACCTTGTCGGCGTCAGCAGCGACACTTTTGCCATGGAGGTTTCCGGTGCGATAATCTGATCAGTGTTTGTTAGTTTTCAGGGTGTAATCACAGGTTCTGTACTTCTTCATTTATTTGTTTTGCAGTCACATGGATGGTGTCAACCAAACCAAACCAAATCTAAAGTCCGGTTTGCCTTGTCACTGTCAGCTGATCCCTTTGTTGTTCTTATAAAACCACATCATTCTTTTGATTTATTTTCTGTAGCTCAACATTTCATAAAACTACACATATTCAAAGAGTATACAAAATCCACAAAGGGACATTAGAGAATATATTGTATGACACACAGTCAGTCCATATGTGTAAAATTACACATTAATACCAATCTTTCTCTGACTGTGCAGACAAACTCTTCACTTCCACCTTGACTGGAGCAGCAGGCATTCTGGCCATTTTCCTTGTGCTACTGGTTTTTCTGTTTTACAAATATAAGCAGGTATGGTGTACTTACATTCTTTAAGTGTAACTATCCAAACAGACAGTGGTCTAAGATGTGAAATACTGTTTAGACAATTTATTAATTCCGAGGGACACAGCTACTTGGCTGCAGTGTTGTTGTCATTTTGGTTTACTACTACTTGCTCCTATTCTCATTTTCAGAAACCCAGATATGAGATCCGCTGGCAGATCATTGAGGCAAGAGATGGAAACAACTACTCCTTCATTGACCCCACCCAGCTGCCTTACAATGAGAAGTGGGAGTTCCCAAGAGACAAGCTGAAGCTAGGTTTGCCATTTACCATTATTAAAAGGACTCTAAAGCATTTGAGTTCTTGCATTTCAAAAAATGATTTAGTGCACTAGAGAATATTGATTATTTAATTACTGAATAGAAATAGACTAGTGCATATAAACACGATAGATTTAGAAGAAAAAAATCAAAATTCCTTCTCATTATATTTTCTGTCTGACCAGGGAAGATCCTGGGTGCAGGAGCTTTCGGAAAGGTCGTTGAGGCCACAGCTTATGGTCTGGGAAAGGAAGACAATGTGATGCGAGTAGCTGTGAAAATGTTAAAAGGTGAGCTCATATTAAGACCAACACTTGGTCACTTGGGTTTACCAAGTGACCAAGTGTGTTATGTGTTTCACATGATCCGATAAGATGATAATATGATGACAATCTGTATTGTGTTTCTGCAGTCACTGCCCACTCCGATGAGAGGGAAGCTCTGATGTCTGAACTGAAGATCTTGAGCCACCTGGGACCCCACAAGAACATTGTCAATCTGCTGGGAGCCTGCACCTCAGGAGGTCAGACAGTCTCCTGTATTTGTTCTGCATTATGTTTGAAGAAACTCAAATCTCAGTCATCCAGTTCAGTGAAAAGTAATTTGCATTCAAAATAGTTTTCCTTGTTGAAAGAGTTATAAAACTGTGTGTTTCCTCATCAGGACCAGTGCTTGTGATCACAGAGTACTGCAGCCTCGGCGACCTCCTGAACTTCCTTCGCCAGAAGGCAGAGACATTTGTAAACTTTGTTATGAACATTCCCAACATTATGGAGAACTCGAATGACTACAAGAACATCTGCAGTCAGAAACAGTTCATTAGAAGGTACATCACCAAACATGTGCAGCCTAGTAACGGAGGATTTGTGAAAAACATTTAATCTCTGTTATCTGTTTCGGCTGACATCCCACTCTCCTCTTGTTTTTTCCCCCTTCCAACAGTGACAGTGGGATCTCCAGTACATCCTCCAGCAGTTACTTGGAAATGAGACCCAACCAGCTGCCAAATACGGAATCATCTCGAGGTAAAAAGCTTTCTTACCCAAATTCAGTCATTAGGCAGCAGCATGCTAATGAGAAGCATCAGCCTATTTATCTTCTGACCCTGGGCGTTAATAATATTATTTCTGTCTGTCTCTTGTTCAGACTCTGTGTGCGAGGAGACTGGTGACTGGCCGCTGGACATTGATGATTTGCTGAGGTTTTCCTTTCAAGTGGCCCAGGGCCTTGACTTTCTGGCTGCCAAAAATGTGAGTGATTTTCCCACTGAACGGGTTTAAATGTACACAGATAGAAGACAGAATAAATGAAGGGTGTGAAATCATTCGGGAGGGATATTTGAACATAATTCTTCATGCTACATTAAGATATACTCCGCCCATTGATCTCATTGTCTTTTAATGTTTAAAACTACAACACAACTACAACTGCGTGTGTGTGTGTGTGTGTGTGTGTGTGTGTGGGCGTGCAGTGTATTCACAGAGATGTTGCTGCTAGGAATGTCCTCTTGACCGACCACAGAGTGGCCAAGATTTGTGACTTTGGCCTGGCACGAGACATCATGAAAGACTCCAACTACGTTGTGAAGGGCAATGTAAGCCCTTGGGTAGACGTTGGGTAACATTTACTTCACATTACGTTAGAGACCGGATATAAAACCCTTTTTATGCTTTTTACATTGAAGGCCCGTCTGCCAGTGAAGTGGATGGCTCCAGAGAGTATCTTTGACTGTGTCTACACCGTCCAGAGTGATGTCTGGTCCTACGGCATACTCCTGTGGGAGATCTTCTCTTTAGGTCAGAACACGTGCATACACACTCTACATTTTCACACATTTATTTCATAATTTCCTGGCTAAATGCGCACTATATTATTCTTTATTAGGGAAGAGCCCCTACCCCAGCATGGCTGTGGACTCCAGGTTCTACAAGATGATGAAGCGTGGCTACCAAATGTCCCAACCAGACTTTGCCCCGCCTGAGATGTAAGCTCGACGCCTCAGCACCATAAAGTCTAGTTCATCGCTGCTGCTCCCCCCACCACCCCCATCTCTTTTTAAACCTTTCTTGTTCGGCCAATGTTAATACACTACTTTGTGTCACCTGATTATCAGTTGAGTTTTACTGGAGTATCAAGTGACTATCAGCTGGGTTTTTACAATTGGGTCAATAGTAATAGTTGCCTTTTATCAGCTGGTAAAATATGTGTACTTAATGTATTAGACATTCAGGAACAGTGGTAGTAATGTTGTGGTTATTCTTGCTAGCTGGTGAGACTGGCTGCTAACATGCAGTAGCAACTATTAACATTAAAGTAAGGCATTAACAATGAATGGGTTATAAAATATGGTTTACTTCAAAGTTTACTTCAACGTTGGAAAGTTCAAATAGCCTTCTTCACAAATGTTCATCACGACTGAACAAAGATCCCTTTTTTCTTTGCCAGTTGTCCGCCCTATCTAACATCTGAAATAACGGACACATGAGGTAACCTCATGAAGCACTTCCATTATTCCTGATTTTAATTTACTTGTTTTGGGTTATCTCCTACCCCAAAATTTAAAACATAACACGCCTAAACTCCAAACTTAACAAGCCACAAAATAAAGAGTGTTTTCCCAGTATCTCAGAGGGCCTAAACATGTGTGTGTGTGTGTGTGTGTGTGTGTGTGTGTGTGTGTGCTGATTTGGCGTGGATGTCACACCACCCGGAATAGCCATGCTGTGGAAATGGAGGGGACTGAATCTGAGTCAGTTCATCTGTTGTTCTGCTGTGAGTCAGGCCTCAGTTCTGCCCGTTAGCCACATGATCTCAAAGCTAGGAAGCCATGTAACTGCTATTTCACGGCAGCAAAATGAGACTGGAGGGGCAGGGATTCTTATGAACAAGTCTCTCTTTTCAAACTGCGTCACCACCTCCATAAGCCTCTCCTTATTTGTCTAATGTTTCACAATGTTTGAGCGAGTGAAAATCGAGTGCAAAGCTTGGCATATAAACCCCTGAAAATTTGTTTCTTTTTGTCCAGGGAGCTTCTATGAAATAAATCTGTTTTCTAAGTATGGTTCACTTTTGTTTCAGCTACATGATCATGAAGATGTGCTGGAATCTGGAGCCTACAGAGCGTCCAACGTTTAGCAAGATCACTCAGATGATAGAAAGACTGCTTGGGGACCAACCTGAGCAGGAACAGGTGAGTCAGTGTGAAACAGAGTTTAGTGAGTCCAGTCTGGCTTTGCTAAAACGATTCATGGAACAAAACATGTGACACTCCAGCCAAGATGTGCCCAGGAAATCCTACTTTTTTTAATTTAATTCTCACAAACACAACACACAATAGATTTAGCTGTGCTGCCAAACCAATTAAATGAATTGGATTTTTTTTTTTTGTGATAAAATCTTATTTGGGTGCTGTTGCCAAAGGAAATACAATGTGAACAAAAGTTACACTATTTCAAAATGATGTTTTAGATTTTTGAATGTAAGAATCCCTTGTCTTATCACACTATAATATTAATGAAGCTGAAATCTGGCTTTTTTTTTGGATGAAGTCTCACCATCTTAATGATGCCTTTCCAAAGCTAATGTACCAGAATGTGCAGCAGCAGGTCACGGAGGGTGAAGTGTGTGACCAGCCCAAGTGCTGCGACGGCCCCTGTGACCAGTCTTGTGACCACGAGGAAGAGGAGCAGCCTCTGATGAACACCAACAACTACCAGTTCTGTTGAAGACCCTAAGCGCCAATCAATCGGCAAACCAATCACTCATCAACAAGCATCAGGAGAGCGGGATCAGCTGTAGTTTGTGGCCAGGGTACCACAGCTTGTCCTAACCGTCGTACAGTTGCAGAGAGTCGCCTTCACAGCTATTTTTTGCCTGTCGTGCCTGCTCGCCAGACAGACAAGCAGCTGCAGCAAGCATGTGACTTGCTTCTTTGCAGACCATGACTGGAAATTGCCACGTCTAACACGGACTGCAGACATGAAGAGATGAAACACGTCGACAAACCACACAAGGATCCAAAGTTACACCTTATCCTAAACGTTACGATCTGTTGTGTATTTGAGGTATGATCTGTTACTGTTTATCTTCAAGAGAATCTCTTTGTCCTTTCCTCTAAAAAAATATTTTTATTACCGCCCCCATCCCATAAGAGTGAAAGTCTTGTTTTCGTGGAGATTTAAGTCATTTTTGTCAGCAGGTTCACTTCCTTTTCATAATTGTATGGTTTCTCAGAGGAAGCAACTCAACACACACCAACACTGGATCCTACCAATCTGTATGCACTCTAGATAAGTTAGGTTTAATTCTTGAACATCTAAACCGTGTTTTTCCCTGGTTTAAAATTGTTCCACTTCAATGTAATTAATTAACCAGTGTTCAGTGCGATTTAGGAGCAGGGAAGACAATTGAACTGTTCTGTGGAACCATTATGGATCAGATGAACAATGGTACATGTTTGACAATGTGAAAAGTTTTCTTTTTTAGGGGGGGGTTGAATGACACAACTTAATATTCCTTTTTCCTGTAGAGTTAGACGAGCGTTAGGATGTATGCTTCACTCATAACTACATGTAGCGGTCAGCCTACACTGCCAATTGTATGAGGATTTTCGAATAACATATAAGCTATGTGAGATACAGACAGCAAATGTGTGTGACTTCGAGCATTTCAAATGTGCTTGCGTCTGAGTGAAACACAAGTGAGATGTCTAATAATGTATATATCTCATGATGTAAATCAAAAATTATCGTTATTTTCGCCGAATGATGTTGTAGAGTAGATAGTGGTTCATCAGTATTTCATATATGTGCTGTGTGGGTTTTTTTGTGTGCAATTGAGACAATCAATGCAAAAGCTGCCAATTAAATCACTGAAAAACTGCAGAGGCGTTGAATGAAGCTTCCTCGCCGAATCTCCAGATTTCACTGTTAAGTTATATATATATAAACTACTGGATTATGATCTGGTGCCAGATCCATTTTTCTTTGTTGTAGTTCACTGTGGTCATAGAAACTGCACTGCCTCTAAGTTCTCCTCTCCTTACTTCCTATTTTCTATTGGATAATGTGCAGTCTGCATTTCCTCTGGAACATTTCCCACAGTATCTGTATCTGAACATTGCACAACTCTGGAATCTTAATAGAGAAGTATTCATCCCATCGATGAGACTGCACAATGTCTAAATGCTTCTCCTCCTTAGTTCTTTATTTGAAGTAACTTGTAGACACTTGTTTTCACTTCACGGCTTATTGAATAACAGCCTTTGTTCGGCTGTTGATAAAGAGACTGAGATATTACTGAGTTTGTTTAAAACATAATCATTTCCACAGTGCTTTTATTCCTCTGCTAGAGTCCTACTTTACTCTTTCCTTCAGTTTTTGTGTGTAAAACCCAAGAGACACCCCAGAAGTAATTTCTTATCATAAATTAAAAAAAGATCACTTGTTATTTTAATGATCTTATTAGCAACAGCGCAAACAAACATTTCTGGGCTTTGCGTTGATGTTTCTCCTCAATAGTCTTCTTCTTCTGTTAGATTTTTTTCATGCACGTAAAGCATAAACAATGAGCTCAATTGCACTGCTATACAACAAGTGAACATTTTAACTGTACAATGTCTGCCTTGTGTAGTTGTGTTAGTCGTTAACCTGTATTAGACTGAGTAAATTCAATTTAGCAAAACCGTGAGATGTTGACGTTCTCTTTTTTTCAAGCCAAATACGTTCTTCCTTACTTTAAGTAAATATAAAGATGTATCTAGAAAAAGTATTTTATAAAATCGTAAGTGAGAAGACATTATGAAAATGGCTGGTCTAGGTGTTAGTAAGCATACAGCACTACATAATATGTTGTATTACTTTTGCATATTAACTTTGCATGCAACACAAAACATTAACTACATGACTGCAGCCATGTTATTGAAAAGAAAAATACTTTTATACACAATTCCTGGAAATCCACAATCCCGTGGATGTTGCTTGAGAGAAACGCCCCACAATTAGAGAAGTTGTAATGGTAACAATGGGATTACAAGAAGTCAAAGCTTAAAAACAACACAACATGAAATATAGAAGATTTAAGTGTCCATATTTACATGTATAAACATGGACTACTAAAGAAGATCTGCATGTAGACTAGAAAATTTGTGTGAATGCTGAAATGCCCATTGCTGCACGCACAAATAAGCTGCTCTGCAATGCAAAACAGTCAACGTCAGGGACTTGAACCGCTGACCTCAGGGTCCACAGAAGCTGTATTATCAGGTGCACAAACGACTGCTCCACTGAACAGAACACATTGATGTGAATCATCACTGTTGTTAAAATTATCATTATTAGTAGAAGTAATAGCAATTGTATTAGCTGTATTAAGCTGCTATGCAATGCAGAACTATCAACAGCGGGGATTTTAACCGCTGACCTTGGGGTCCACAGAAGATGCATTAACAGGTGTACAAACCACTGCGTCACTGAACAGAACACTAGGCCTGGAACCATTACCGTTGGTAAAATTATCATTATACTGCCATATCGATTTGAAACAGCTGCCGGTGTAGTCAATCGTCCAATCGAAGTTAGCCACGGGTTTGAAACTTGAAAATGTTGTTTCAGTAGTGGTAGTTGATGTTGGTAGGATGTTATCTTCAGCACAACACTGTGGGAATCATTACTGCTGCTGAAGATCTTAATGGTGACACAGTAGTAGCAGAAGAAAAAGTAGAAGTAGTATTAGTAGTAAAAGTAATAGCAGTAGTAATTGTAGTAGTAATAGTAGCAGAAGTAATAGTAGTAGCAGCAGTATTTGCAGGTAGTAGCAGTATTTGCAGTAGTAGCAGAAGAAGTAGCAGTTTGCATTAGTTGCCGGAGTTGGGGTTTGAACCACCTTACTGTTCAGCATTCACACTAGCAAAGATTTGAATAACAATTGTATGAATGCTGTTCAGCATTCATACAATTGTTATTAAGCACTAATTATGAAACAATGAAAATGTTTTCCTTTTTTTGACAGTTTGAGCATTTTATCACAGTGAAGTGGACCAGAGCTAGAAAATCATTCATTTCTTTATATTTATTTGTTACATCAGCAGGATGTAATAGATTTAATCATTGTAATATTTGTTTTTATCCACACAATGTGGGCTGTGATGACCAACAGGTGTCTCACTTGAAGTCTTGCAAATGAGCCCATTTTCAACACACCTACCTGGACAGCCTCAGTGCCTCATTCATAAATATCATCATTAATATGAATTGCTAAGCAAAGCATTTGTGACCAGTACCAACAACAACAAAAGGAGCAATATCTCTGATGCACTTCATGCTGGCAGATCTACTAAATATCTTCAGGTTATTTCAAGGGCTAACAACCGACTGTAGGTGTCCTTGAATGGATCTCCACTGAGAAGAAAATGTAATCCACAATAAAGCCACAAGTTCCATCGGCACATTATGATTCAGTGCAATCGACGGATACACATCTTGTCATCACTGTTCAAGAGCAAAAATCAGTCCAAAAGGCAACACGTGGCAGGTGAGAGGTAAGAGTGTAAAATGTAAAGCAGAAATGTTCCTGGACATAAAAGGGACATAAACACAACATACAATTCATGGTTAAATATATACATTTAGGCTTGAAGTAGCGGAGTTATTAAATTCCCGTGTACATTCTTTCAGTCACGAGAAAGTGTAGATTTAATTTTACACCACTTTCACTTCTTTTAATTATTGACACCCTGTTGGTAAAAGACAGAAAATACAGTTACATTATCATTAAAAATGATCATATAAAATGGTAATTTTGACATTGAGTCTCTATCATCTTGACTTTTATTAATTCCACGCTCACTTTTCCTGAAGTAAAAAATGACTTTATAACCTGTAATCTTAAAATGATTCCTTTTTTTAGTATCTTCACAATAAACACTACTGATTACTCTGCATTATTCACATTATCTACAATAAGGTCCATTTCTGCTAAATTCGACCCACTTTATCCACATTCACCCCTTTTTCCTCACATCAGTAAAAGCTGACAAGTACAGGCTAGTCCTCCAGATGAAGAATAAACTACTCTCCTGGTTATTCTGCTTCCTTGCTCATTGGGGTTTGCACTGCATTGCTTCCACACTGATGTATCCTTCTGGTAGCATTCTCCTCGTGGCACCAGCTTCTTCCTTGAGGCCGTCGCTCTTGCACTCCTGTCTTTGCATGCAGCCATCTTTCCATTCAGTCCATCCCTCTGCCTTCCTTTTATTCAGGAAGCACAACCTCGCACGTCTCCGTCCCTCCCTCTTGTGTCTGTCCCTCCGTCCCACTTCCTTCATCTTCCTCTGTGTTGATCTGTGCAACTCCCAGTCGGTACAGAGCATCCCTGATCACTACCTCCCCAGGTTGGCAGGCCTTCACCACTTGGTTGATCTGCTGACTCACGATGTCCCTGCTGGTGAGGAAATCTACCAGGCGGTTGTGAAGGTAGTAATAAGCGGTGTTGTTGAAAGCCACGGGTTGCCGCCGCACAAGGCTCACTGAGGAACAGTCCTCCGATTTCTCCGCGGAGTCATTCTCGGCTTTGTCCGTCTGTTCTTTCTTTTCTGGTCCCTCGTCATCCTCCTCTTCCTTCTCTTTCTCCAGATCCGCCATCAGGCTGACGTAGGGCTCCAGATCTTTGCAGAGGACCATTGAGTGGTGCTCTGAAGGAAGAGCAAGAGGCTCCTGCGCCGCTCCAGGAGGATGGACCAGCCAGCAACAGGATGATTTGGTGATGGGGTGGACATGCTGGTTCTCGGCAACCAACGACAGGTCAGCACTGTACATCTGGTCTTGTAGCTCAGCACATGATACAAACTAAAGAACAAAGGGAGAGGTTGTCTGAGACAGCAACACACTTGAGCATTATCAAAGAAACAAATATATGTACGAGACATGGGACATTGAGTAGATGTACTGGATGGACAATAGATGTTATTATTATTACTATTATATATATATATACAAAAAAAAATACTAAGTATATTTAAGCCCAAGCGCTTAAATTCAGAAAACAAGTTGCTGAATTGACAAATCTGACTCTGAACGACCACTAAATTTACCTTTTTTGTTTTTATGAGACTATACCTGTAATTTCTATGATCAAAAAATACTGATTGGACTTTTCATTCTTTCGCGTTTGAATCTTAAGCAGCACACACGTGAGTTTCTTTATAGATAAGTGGATATCATTTCAATCACTCGCCTCTGGCTTTTCGAAAGGGTCAGAGAAGCAGCCTTGGTTCCTGCCCCACATCTGGGTTGCCAGTTCTGGGTACTGCATGTCAGCACAGAGCGCCACTTGACGGGCACAGTCACTGACATAGACTGGGGGCCAGTAGCGAGAGGACAGCAGCAGGTCCACGTGGTCTCGAGCCGTCTCTCCTCTCACCAAGTACTTAGAGCCGCACACCACCTGGAGGCGGGTACAGGAGAGAAGTACTGCTGAAAACGCTTGCCAAAGTCTCAACAAACACTTCAATCGCTACTGTTTTTATCTAACACATGCAATTTGATTTTGTTTTTCATATATGACCCATTTTTGAACTTGGACCTTTAAAAAAACGCTACATTTTGATGATGGGTTGAATTTTGAGGTTGAAATAAACACACGAGACAACTGGATGGGCAACTAGTTAAAAGAATGACAGGGCTGCTGTTTTTACCTTGTGGGGGCAGACCTTGGACAGCTTGCCAGCGGTGAGGTGTGGGGGGGGCTGTGGGGCTGTGGAGAGGCCACTATGCACAAGA
Organism: Nannoperca obscura; assembly: GCA_036024295.1. Lineage (NCBI taxonomy): Eukaryota > Metazoa > Chordata > Actinopteri > Centrarchiformes > Percichthyidae > Nannoperca > Nannoperca obscura. The sequence continues at coordinate 864 of JAVQJL010088493.1, read as the reverse complement.
GTGTACAAGGAGACCAGGGAGGCCAGCAGCTCAGTCTAACACAGAGGGAGGCAGATTAAGCAGAAGTAGGGGAGTATTTTACAGTCAACATCTTTACTCCCACTTATTAACACGCAACAGCAAAATCATGTGAGCATAATAAGCACATAGATTTCCTACACACACCTTAGTGGAGTCTGGGGTGATGGTCGCCCCGCAGCGGTCCAGCATTGTCCTCAGCTCGTCCTCGCTGTGCTCTTCAATCTTGTCGAGTCTCAGCTGACCATCATGAATGAGGCGCACCAAAACCGATGGATCCCCTAACACAGGTGATGAAAACCCATTTGCTTAAAAACAAGTGGCTACAGTCCACATAAACCACGGCAACCGCAATGAACCCAATACTAGTTAATTCATTAAAAGAGCTGCTAACACCCCCGCACGCCAACTACGGTCCGCCTCACAGAACCGCCTGGCAATTCAAGACTGTTCTCCTGTCTGGCTCCCCAGTGGTGGAACCAGCTCCCCACATCCGTCAGAGAAACAACCTGTCTGGCCACTTTCAAGAAAAGACTAAAGACTCATTTGTTCCAGGAATACAACAGCACTTAAATGACAAATTGTTTCTATAAGTATAGCATATTGCACATTACCATAGTGGAATGATATTTCTAGTTTGAATGTATTGTATTTGATAATGTACAAAGATCATTGGTTCTTTGATTTAATGCTCTTTTGATTCTGCCATTGACAGCGATGTACTTACTTATAGCACTTGTGATTCATCACCAGCCCTTACAAGTCTGATGAAACATCTTGTTGTTTTCAATCATGGTTCTATGCACTTGATGTAAAGCTCTTATTTTGGAAGTCGCTTTGGATAAA
>JAVQJL010088492.1:0-10795 GCA_036024295.1 Nannoperca obscura | reverse complement strand
AATCGAATAGAGCAGCATTGGGACGGGAGATTCACATCATGAATGTGCAGCCGACAAATCTGCAGCAGCTGCGTGACGCTATCGTGTCCATACCGACCAAAATCTCTGAGAAAGGTTTCCAGCACAAAAAAAAATTAAGACAGTTCAGAAGACAAAAGGGGGTCCAACCTGGTAGCAGCAAGGTGTAGCTAATAAAGTGGCCGGTGAGTGTAGATCTTAACGCTGAGGTAAATGCAGCCAAACGTGCACTTAAATGTCTTAACAAAACAAAGAAAAGAGTTTCTATTGATGGTGAAGTTCAGATTCAAGTTTGATGAACACAAACCATAGCATATTTGTTTGCTTTACAGATACTAACAACAGCCTAATTGATTCAGTTTTGTTTATAATGATCTATCTTTTAGTTAAATGCATGTTTCTTTTCTTTACTTATAAATCCCATCTGCGCTTGTGTACATGTCCCCTTCTCAAAGAACTTTACCCACAAAACTGTCGCACATAGCGGGACCTCAGTAAATCCTGCAGAATACATAATAAGTCTCTGCTAACATGTTTTTTAGCAAGTTTTTCTGTGATCCTCCCTTAAATGCGCATGCAGTGAGAATGCAATGTGTTTTGGGGCAAAATACGTCACATCAGGTGCAGAAGCCTTAGTAAATCTGGCCCTCTGTGTGCTCCTGTTGTTCAGGTAAAAGATTCAAACGGAGTTGTCAATGATGAGTTGCCAAACTGCTGGGAGTGCCCAAAGTGCAACCATGCTGGGAAAACAGGGAAAGTAAGTATCTGTATGTGTCTGAATCATGAACTGATTTAACATTTGACTGTGTCTCAGAATCTCAAGACAAGAGAAATAAAGTTGTCCTCTCTTTTTTTCTAACTTTTTGGCCTCAAAGCAAAAAAGGGGGCCAGGGTTCAAGTACGCGTCCAACCTTCCCGGCTCCCTGCTGAAAGAGCCACGGCTAATCCGGGATCTAAAAGAGGAGCCTGACCCGCCAATGGTGGCTACAGCAACTGTTACCGCTTTGACTACCACATCTGCTGTGAAGAGAAAGGCCGAGCGGGAGGAATGCCCTAAGAGGAAAGAGGAAGAGCCTCCAAAGAAACGTCCCCCCTTGCTGTGTCTGGATGGTACGCCCCGACCAAGACTTGAGGAAAACCCACTGAGGAAAAAGAGGAAACTTTTTGACACCAATGATGAACCTGTCATTGTGAAAAAAAAGGTAAGACCCCTATCTGTTTAATTATGCTGAATAAAGTGGCCATAAATGGCATTAATAATCTCATATATCTGTCATATACGTGTGTTCTGAGTGGTGATTTATTTTCCAAAACAAAAACATTTTAATAAAAGAAATAGGAAACGGAAGTATGTTTCCAGAAGCTGTTTTGGTTCAAGTCAAGTTACTCTGACTGTCTGTAAAATAACGTTATTCTTTATTACATTGGGACATACAGACGAAGTTTCAGTGCATGTTTCAGAAGTGAAACACTTCTGCTGCTGGTGTGTAGTTTGTTTTCAGGGAGAGTGTTTTATGATGCAAACATTGAGTTTCAGTAGTTTTAAGGCGGTTAATTAAATCACTGATACAGTTGGAAAGGTTAATTTAAGGTTTTTTAGACCAAAAAGGGCTTTTTTAACATTTTTATTTTCGTTAATAGTAAAGGCATTAAAATGAATCACGTTCTTGGCTGCTTCTTGGACACTAAGCTAGTGTTTCAGTTTTGCCTGCATTAAGGAGAAGAAACTCATCTAACTGAAAGATTCATTTGACAAAATAATCTCACCACAAGGTCCATTTAGTAGCTTTTGATTATGACAAACGTCTTGTGATTTAAAACTTTCCTTAAAGAGCTTTTTTAATGAATCCTTCAATTCCACAACAGGACCAATTAAATTTGCTGATGCAAGATGTCCATGTGTTTTTTTTATTACCGGGCTTTATTACACTGCGTCATGCTGTGTGTAATTTGCAAGGAAAGAACAATATTGTCACAAAGTGCAGGTTAATGTGAATTTTACAAAGAGGGAAGATATAAAAGAGCTCAGAACAGAAGAATTGTATGTGAAAATGTGCAAATGCACTGAAGAAGAGTTTCTCATAAATCTATTCAGAGCTACAATAATTCTCTTGAAATTTGCTAGAATATGCAAAAACTATTGAGAAAGTATTGATAAACTGACAATTTAGAATATATTCTGATTATATTCCTTCTATTATTTCTTAGAAGAAGCTTTCAAAACTGGATGATCCTTTGACTCCGAAGCTGTTGCGGAAAATCAAGACAGAGAATGATCACGGTGACGAAGAAGACGATCAGGAGGATCATGACGAAGATGGGTTTTCCTTGGACAGGATTCACGTAAAGGAGAAAAATGAGTACGATGACGAGGACCAAGGAGACGACGAGGAGGGAGAGGAAGAGGAGACGATGGCGAAGGATAGAGACAGTGGTGTGGACGACAAAGCCAAAGTCCTGTTAAGTCCACTACTACGAACATCCGCAGCGAGAGAAAGTGACCAATCCTCTAACTCTCCCAGAGCTGGACCAAGCGGCGAATCAGGAGACGCTCAGGAGAGGAGCTCTGCCCAGCAAAAGGCTCGCCATCAGCGCCGACGCCTCCCCAACAAAGAGCTGAGCAAAGAGTTCAACCAGGAGATTCCCAAGACGGAAGACTGTCTGTCCAACCAGAACCACGGGTCAGTGAAGACGGAGGACAGCCCAGCCAATCACAATCGACGACCACTGAAGAACGAGGACTCTGTGACCAACCAGAACCGTAAGCCACTAAAAACAGAGGAATCGACCACTAATCAGAGCCGCAGGGCCCTTAAAATGGAGGATGGCCTGGCCAATCAAAACAGACGACCACTGAAAACAGAGGACAGCCTGGCCAATCAAAACCACAGGCCTGTAAAATCCGAGCCCGAGAACGAAGTGGACGACCAAAAGCCTAGATGGCCTCTTAATAACGGCAGCGGCGACCTGGGCGACTGGCTGCGACACCGGGGGCGGGAGGTGAACGACACGCCGCGGGGTTACTCACCGCTCAGCTGGAACAGAAGCTCTCCGATCACATCGATATGCCCCCGTCCACTACCCTGCCGATCACCGCCAAAGTGTATCCAAATGGAGCGCCATGTGATCCGGCCCCCTCCCATCAGCCCCCCGCCCGACCGACTGCCGCTGAGCGACGGTGAAGCTCACGTGATGCGGAGAGAGATGTGGATGGCGGTGTTCGGTCACCTGACTCACAGAGATCTTTGTGTCTGCATGCGCGTCTGCAGGACCTGGAACAGATGGCGAGTACAAGACGTACTGTGGAGTTGAAAACTGTGTGTTCCACGCTTTCATCACGCGGCGGCCGTCCGTAAATATCTGCTGTGTGTCTCAACAGGTGCTGTGACAAGAGGCTTTGGAAGCACATCAATCTAAACCGCTGTAAGTCCATCACTCCTCTCATGCTGAGCGGTATCATCCGGAGACAGCCAGCAGCTCTGGACCTCAGCTGGACCAACATCTCCAAGAAACAGCTCAGCTGGCTCATCAACCGACTGCCAGGTGAATGCAACCGGCAACACACTGCGCTGTGTTTGTGTTTTTATGAAAAGAGATGAGACGAGGTACATTTTTTGTTGCTGTAAAGAAATGAGAATACTCTTGTGGACAATGTTGTGTGCGTTAGTTTCGTCTGATGACCTTTTGCCAGAGATCTTTTTGAAAATTGAGTAAATCTCACAAAATAATTACTTTAATGTTAACTTTGGTTGAAATGATAATACTATTATGAAAACGTTAATTGTAGAGATGTGGGGACACGGTCACTCACCTTGACACAACCGTACAGTGGTATCCATTAGCGCATGTTGTAATTTAACCAGATTGACCATATATATTTAACCATTTTATGTAAAATAAAGGGAAAGATTAAAGCATCTAAACTGTGAGTAAATGCCTAATTAGCAGATATTTCTGTCAAATTTGCCTCGATGAAGAATACAAAACTGCATGTGCTAAAGGCACAATCTAACAGTTAGATTACTGTTTTCAGGTATTGATAATAAAATGGGGAGTGCAGTTTTTAATAAGTTAGAATTCCCATGTTTTCCCGTATTGCTCCGCAATCTGATTAATTGTATCCCCGGAGGCTGAATTTACATGGTTTACTTTAGATGCCTTTCATTGTGATTTATAAATGTCTTTGCTGGATCATTCTTCTAATTAGATAAGAATACTCACTGCTTCTCTGTTGGTTTATTTTGTGACCTCAGATTAACTAAAACTCTGGAGACGGAAACACTGAAAAATAGGGCACATTTCTTCAACAGACTGAATGTGAGTCTGCAGTGTATTTAGCTTGCCGTGTTTCTGCTTGTGGTCACGTAGGAGAGATGTTGTTACATTTACCGAAGACCAGTGGATTGCAGCTTCATTTAAAAAAACAAAACAAAACAAAAAAAGAGTCCAACACAAGGTTCAGTATGTCCTGGCTGTCCCCGCAGGTCTGCGTGTGCTGCTGTTGTCAGGATGCTCCTGGGTCGCTGTCTCGGCTCTTTGCACCTCCAGCTGTCCTCTTCTGAGAACTCTGGACGTTCAGTGGGTTGAGGGCCTGAAAGATGCCCAGATGAGGGACCTGCTGTCGCCTCCTACAGATAACAGGCCAGGTACCAACCTCTCTCTCTCTCTCACTCACACACACACACACACACACACACACTGTCTAAACACCCTGAGGCTTTAGTGGCTGAATAAGCATTACTATGGAGTAATGAAAAATTATTGAGTGGGTATTGTACAATTTGCTTTCCAGGTTTTGTGGTTCTTCACCTTAATTGTTATGTTTATCAAATGTAAATGCATTTACAGTGACTGGATTGTTCAACAGTGGCAAAATCTTTCATAGCATCAGCTGATAAGATCCTGCTGAAGACACAAATATTTAAAAATGGGTCTCAAATGTATAGTTTCATGTTTAATTAAGGTTAAATAATTTCCTAAAACTGCGGGGCACTGCAGTTTTTTAGCAAAAGTTGCTCAAGCAGGAATAAAAAGTGCATTTGTTTGGGACCATTTTTAGCCACCGATCAATACATAATTGGTCCTCAAGTGATTATTTTCAGCAGCAAGACGGTTCCAAGTAAAGAACAGTGCCTGTGTTTATCGTTTTTAATAACAATGGAGCTCTGTAGCACAGAATAATAAACTACATCAGGCTTTGGATACACAGGCAATACTTTTTGGGATCCTTTAATTGTTGGTCATTTAATTGTCCCTTTTCATGGGATTTGTTAAACATAAAAAATAGATTATTGCCAGATTCATCCTTTAATTGCATATATAGTAAAATAAACATCCATAAAATAGCACCTTTACCATGATTTTGCCTTAAACATCTGGCTTTTTGCAGGCTAATTTATATGCTCCGACATATTTATTATGTACGTTCTCAACTTTAAATCTCCTTCCCTCTGTTTTTAAAAAAAACGTTGTAGGTCAGTTAGACAACAGGAGTAAGCTGCGTAACGTGGAGGACCTGCGCCTGGCAGGCTTGGACATCACGGACACGTCTCTGCGACTCATCATACGTTACATGCCCTCGTTGTCCAAGCTGGACCTCAGCTACTGCAACCACGTCACTGACCAGTCCGTCAACATCCTGACCGCTGCGGGGACGACCACCAGAGACTCGCTCACTGACATCAACCTGTCAGGTAGGAGCCTGTCTTTGTTGGCTGTAAGTCTGCCTGCATTTGACTTGCTCCCCCTAATGGCTAAATTCTAAATTTATTAGGTGTATTGAATTGCCATCTCTATCCACAATAGATTTTACTTCCCGTTAATTTATACATCAGTTCCATAGATGTAAATAAAATATTTGTCCTAAGTTAAACCATGTGTTTTTTTTTTTTGCATGTTCATTTTCATTAATCTGAAATAACATTTTCTTTATACTACTGCAGAACAATCTCCAAAGTACATGCTTAGTTTTTACATTGTCAAATGGTAAAGGAGTTGCCAACAGGAAATCCTGAAACCAAAGTATGCAAGTAAGCAAGGTTCTCTAAGAAAGAAATCTAAAACACCTCCATTTTTATGTGGGACAGTTTATTTGGCACACCTTAGTAAAACGAATGCAGTTTATACAAGAATCCTGCAATAAATCTGACCTTCATGAGGGTTTTAATGTTCCGTTGTTGTTGAAAGTGTGAGAGACTGTTGTTGTTTGTGGTGCTACTTTGTGTTGTTGTCTCAGAGGCCATGAAATGAAATAAAGATTGTGAAATACATGTTTATAGAATTTGATGCACAAATGCTAAAAGTAATAAGATCTTATACTTGACTCTCTGGAGTATCATTAACTGTTAAAAGCAGTAAATCAAAGGGCCATTATGGAAGCAGCTAAAAGCCAAATGCATTTTGGCTTTCTGTCGGGTGCAGCGGTCTCCACATTCATCCCGAAACACTGCTCGCAATAATGAGGCCTTCGGATTTCATCTCCTAGAAAATCCTAAAGGGTTGATTAATCCACGTGTGTCGTAGCTTATGGCAGTACAGGTGACCCGTTCCGCATCATTTGTTCTTTTTCTTCTAAGCCCGTTTTCTCCCCGCAGTCTGTAACAGGGTCACAGACCAGTCGCTGACCTATTTCAAGCGCTGTGGAAGCATATGTCACATCGACCTGCGATACTGCAAACAGGTGACCAAGGAGGGATGCGACCAGTTCATTGCAGAAATGTCTGTTAGCGTGCAGTTCGGACTGATAGAAGAGAAACTGCTGCAGAAGATCAGTTAGGCAGAGGAGCGTGGAAGACTGCGCGACGCTCACAAGTGGTAAAACTACTGTCCACATGGAGGCAGCAGACGACTGTGTGCTTGTGCAGACATCTGCGGACCACAAAACGGACACAAAGACAAAGTCTGCTTCTGTAAAACTGATGTAAAGGGAAGCTGTGCTGCTGAGGCCGGAATGTAAAAATGAAAATTTTAAAATGTTGTTGTTGTTTGCACCTGTTTATAAGTTATTTATTTCTTTATATCGACTGTTTATGTATTGTATCATGATTATCTTTTGGTGTTTATAGATTATCTTTTGTTCCAATGCAAAGTTTACTGCATTATAGAGTAATATTTTTGTATCAGAAAGTGTTTCATACATTTATGTGCAGTATTGATTGCACCACTGTACAGTATCATACCATTGAAATTGATAATCAGTCGGCATTTCTGTTAAGCTCTTTATTGTTGAGAGGCAAAGGGATTTGTTGCCAAACTGTAGGGTGGTAGTTTGTGTTTGTGTGGGTGTTTTTATATTTTCTTTTACCGTTTCTGATCCGACAAAGGTACTGTACATTTTGTTTTCCACATATTGATACCATGTCAAAGTTTAAAAAGTTATTTGCACTGATACAGTAAATATGAATACATGAATGTATTCACACATACACTATACAGTGTGCTATACAGTACTTCTAGTTAACTGAGTTATGTTAGACATTACTCTCTGCCAGTCACTCTTTAGTATTATTGGTGCTTTGTGAAAGGAAGCGTTTTAGCTCTGCATGCAGCAAAGAAAAATGTTTACACCACAGTTGATAGATTTAGTAACTGTTAAACAATATAACCATCTGTTTACTCCTGTCATTAGCTGAATATAAAGCTCCATATGATAAAAAAAACGAGACTCAGTGCTGAATCATGCTAGAAATAAAGAATCAACAAAGTCCAGAAATAGGATATTAAATTTGCATAAATCTTTTAGGTGTCATTCCTCCCATATGACAGAAGTGACGTGTAACTCAGGTGTAATCAGTAAAACAGGCCAAGAGACTGAATAAAAAGCAAAAAAGGACTGTTTCTCTACTTATTTTCACCAATGTGTTTAATCTGCATATTTCAAAATTCTCATGACCCCAGAAATTTGAGTATATCTTGTGTGATGTATTCGGTTTCCAAGGGCAGGGATGAATATATGATTTATTTGTAAGTTATCAATCCAGTATCAGTGATTCAGTCCAGTAAGTGCACGTCAGTCTCCAGATATGAGCCTCTGACCACACCATTGGGACCAAATACTCAGTATACAGTGCTTCTTTTTGTATAGTATGAGATCTGTACCTGTCATTTTAAAACACCTTTCCTGAAAGATTTGTGCAAATGTAAAAGACAAAATTAATTTTGTTTGTTTTTATGTTTTTTTTGAGATTCCACTGGAATAGACATTTATTAACACTGGTTGTTTTCTTCAAAATATTTTCTTAAAAGTTTTTTTTTTTAATGACTTGTAAGTTGAAATGTCTTTAGATAAAATCACAACTTAAGGAATCAGTCGGTAGCATTTTCACAAGTTTTGGTTCTTACCAATTCATTCATCATCATAATTAAAGAGAAAGAAAGCTAATTTTGCTGTTGGAATTTGGCAGGTTAATAATTTCATAGGGTTTTTCTTAAAAACTAAACTTTTTTTAGAAAAAAGTCTTTGTGTAACTTTTGAAAAATACTTGATACAGTTCAGTGGATGGGTTTACATTTATTTGTTGTTTTTAATTAAACAATCATGTCTCCATGACATATTTTAGTACATGACTGTAAATGTTCAATCTGTACATTATGTACATGTAAAGCCTCTAGGAAAACTTAAGTCAACCTTTGAGATATTAAATCCATTTTAAATACTGAGCTGTGTGTGCTTTTGGTCCGTTGCATTTTTGAAGCATTTTGTGTAAATAAGAAACATGATTATATGTTTATACAAGTACAAATTCACTCTATGCTAAACACTAAGTTGGCTGTAAGTGAACAAAATCAAGCTTAATGTGTAACTGATTACAAAATGAAGAGCAGGGTTTTACTTTCTGGTTTGTAGTACTGCATTTTATTGAATCTAATAAATCATTTTCTCGTTTATCAAAATAAAAAGGTTTAACATTCCAAAATATAAAGATCCAGGATTATGAGTGCTCATGATAACCTCCTACTCTGATAATACTGTAGCTGCCCATGAATGACATCTTTGAGAAACAGCAGCATCAACAAACAGACTTAAGAGAGTTACAGTTTTACAGTTCATGGTGTCAGTGTCGGTTTTTGGATCTGAAGCAGATGGCGACAAAAAGTGCTAGAAAGCGAGAACGTGACTAACGCAACTTTAATGGTGAGAGAGTAACATGATCAGAGGACTGAGGAACTCGTCTGATCAAAGCCAGCAGAGATACATTCTGAAAAACGGTATATTTTTACTTTTAAACCTCAGAAATAATTAGAATTTTAAATAATGTCGTCTCCCAAGTAAATGGAAAAATATACATTTGATGACTTATTAATAAACAACAATATAAGCTATCTATGCGATATTCTTGACAGCTGTTCAGCTTCTTTTTTTTTTTAAACATACCACAGGCATACTGTACACACTGATATTTTAGTGACATCTGAGTTAACTGGATCTCATGACAAGAAAACAAAGTGTTTCGTTTGCATAACAGGTCAAAGTAAACCAGGCTTCCTCTACCTCTCGCTGTGTGGTGGATATTTGGAAGGACGCCTTTAAAACATGACAAAAGGTATGTTGATGTTACACACAGAAAAGAGGAAGTAGCACCTGTTACCTACCTAAGATTCAACACATTAACGGACAACACAATCAAAGAAAGACACTTGGTAGACTTGGAAACTAAATGATATTGCTTGGTGGAAGTTATTTAAAATGAAAGAGGAATGAGTCTTTAAAGTAGATCAAAGTAGTCCAAAATCTGCTCTCATGGTCCACTTATTAGCTTTTTCTGGAGCTTTCTACTGCATCTCATGGTCTTCCTCATGAGAGCGCATGAGGCCATTTCACATGATCTCCCCGTCGAATACAACTACCTTAGTTCACGTGAGGTAAGCTGACCCACCTCCATGACAACTGAGCGAACTTCACTTGCTGATGAAGTCTGAAATGTGATTGAAAGCCCACAAAAAAAGCTACTAAGTGGGCCTTGAGTTCAGATTTTATTTATTTTTTGTCAAACTGCTGTTTCAAAAGTTAGGAATGAACTTTCACGTTCAATAGATGTAACAGGAATGTAGTGCAGCACGTGGTGCGACCAGACAGCGGTACAACCGTTGGTGTCTTCAGCAGGTAGCAGAAATCACATCCTTCACACAGTTAAGTGTTCAAATGTTCACTTGTACACACTTTATTTCTTAAGGTTCATCTGAGGGGGGGAGAAAAAGAGAAAACTATCACACCAAGCTTGCTGGTTATGAGATGCATAAACTGTGAAATCGTAACCAAAAATCGATCAAAGGCATGACGTTTGGCACCTTTACCTTTACCATCCTGCGTGTGAGACGGGACGACTCGGTGTGGTGTTCGGATTAATGAAAAGACATTTTCTAAAAACGCATGTAAGTCTCTTTTTTTTTTTTCAGATATTGCACATCCTAAAGAACACTGAGGGAGATAACACGGTGCCATGTGGCATGACTGTGTAAACCATATTGACTCTAACCCTGGGATCTTATATTTTTCATCCAACTGCGTCTCTTCACGTGCAGAACAACCCGATCCACTTCAAGCATCCATGGGACCCACCTCCTCTCCTCTCCCTTGTGTGAGTAAAATCTAAACAGAGAATAGAAAGTGGTGGCAGGGGTTTCTGCTGTGTGTTTACCAGACCAAAGAGAGTGAGAGTGAGTGTCCCGGTGCAGCTGATGACGGTCCACCAGGGAGGAGAAGTGGGACCGGAACATGAGTTAGTAAAGGAGGAGGGAGGGGGGGGGGGGGGGGGGGGGGAAAAACCGGGGTAGGAAA
>JAVQJL010088487.1:0-36005 GCA_036024295.1 Nannoperca obscura | reverse complement strand
TGGGTGCGAGAAGTGGCTCTTTAAATGAATCCCAACTAAAAGAAAAAGCACTTTCATTTCACCGAGAAGCAGATCGGTGGACATCATGTACAGATCGGCGGATTTTACTCTCCGGGTGCCACTGGGTGCGTTTGATTTCGGATTACTGTGACACGCAGGGCGAGTTTTTGAAGGGGGGAGAGAATTTTTTAGGAGTCTGCTTCCTCCCGCTCCTGTTCGCTGTCCTCCGGGTTCCTGCAGGACTCCAGAGTCGCGGAGAGCCCATGCAGTCGCCAAGGTTAGTTTGTTATCTGAGTTTATTTCACGTGGGAGTCTTGTCTGGGTTTTTATTTTATTTTATTTATTTTTTTGCTGTGCTTGCTGGGTGTTCAAACTATATCTCTACGTGGTAAAAACATGTCTTATCCAAGGACAGCTGGATGTCTGCAACATTAAGAACTTGATCCGTTTGCTGGTGACACACCAGTCGTCTGTGAATGCAGTTGATCATAAAACACTGTGTCCACTTGACTGACGTGCCTTTCTTGAAATACTGGACAGAGAGCAACATCCCGCAGCAGCACTTTATTTATCATATTGTCAGCGTTGATTAGGCTGCAGCCACTCTTAACCAGAAATACCGTAGAGACTTCTCTCTGACACAGAATATAAAGGGTGATCTTCTCCGGAGCAGGGCGGCCGGGACAAACGCGCCTGCTGGCTGCAGATGTGCCCCCTTTTTTTAAATCCTAATTGCATGACAGCTGTAATTACAACAATAACGAAGCCGTCCGTGAAGCTCGCGTTTAATGACAGGTCTGGTTGTCCTCGTAATGCCATGTGCGCTTGTGTCATGATTTGGGGGTTTCATATCAGAGCTCATAACAAGCGCCATCTGTTGGAAAAGAGCATCAGTCCGCTGTGGCCGTCGAGACAGATGCGCAGAAAAAAACGTAGGCTATTGCAATTTAATGAATTCGCCATATTCCTTACATTTGAGCATATTTGGTATGAAAATATATTTTAAAATGTGTCTGTTGTAAGTCCTTTAACAGCATGTTTCACAGGGGAGATGAGAGATTTATGGGGATGTTTTATTGTTAAATAACCTTTACCTGTTACAGCACGTGCAGCACATGATCTGCCTGATGTCTCAATATAGGCTGCATTTCTAATTTATAGGTGGTTTGATCCAGTAAGTGTAAATGTTAAACGCCACAGGTAAAACTCATCCAATTAAAAGCAATCATACAATCTGTTGATTAATAAAACTGTTATCTGAAAGCCAAAATACAGCTGGTGGAGAAAAGGCTTTTGAAGAGAGGCCCTAACCTAATTTTGATTGGTGGTGTAGTCACACTGATAAAATGAGCCCTTGTGGTGACAATTAGGGCTTCTGCTTTCCACCATCTATTCATTAAGTCTACAAAATGTCAGGAAATAGTCCAGAAAACGACCATTAACATTTCACATTGCTTCTTTTGTACAACAAACAGCCCAAAACCCAAAGTCATTCATTTTGCAATGATATAAAACCGTGAAAAACAGTGAGAAATTTCATTTGAGAAGCTGGAACCAGAGAATGTTTGGAATGTTTTCTTAATAATTGACTTAAATTGATTTTTCTATTGACAAATCTATTAATTGGCTAACAATGTACACGTTAATTAGAACAATTAGACATTTCTGATCCAGAATAAGAAACAAATAGGTCTGTCCTGACGAAATAAATGGCTCGCTGACTTTAGAATAAGTTGTTATCCATTGAAATATATATGAAAAATCTGTTTACATAATTAGGTTCTCCGATTAGGATGCCAGAAATGTGATTAATGGCTATTAGCTTATTGTTCATGAAAAGACAACTCAAAAAGAAGTAATTTTCTTGAAAAGAAGATTTCTTAGTCATCCAAGTCATTAACGGCCATTTGATTGACTAACTGAGCAGAGGCGGACCGTGTCAGAACATAGCATATTAATGTCTTGATAGTAAATAACGTACAAACATGCTGCAGCTTTGTCTGCAAATTCACTGCAACAGGTAAAAACTGTACAATCTGCACCACCTGTATTTCGGATGTGATATACAGAAACAATGATTTTGACCTTTTTCTAACAGTCGACTCACACAGTCGAATCAGTCGTACGTAAAGATATGTGCATCAAAGCCCTCATGGTGTCAGGGCAATGTAATTCCCGAGCTTGCTTCTGGATCCACTGCGTCACTTCTAAAAGCCAAAAATGTTCCACAATTCATCAAAACATATCACCAAGCAGCCTGTACCTCCCAGCTGCAGCCATTCATTTCAGAAGTGAATACCTGGTACATTAGAGCTGGAAATCAGTCTGCACAGGGCCACCCTTGTTGAAAACATGTGTAGGCTCAGACCTCATTGTACACGAGCGTATCCATCATCCATGAAAGGGACAGCAATCACAAAGACGTTCACCACGCTATGGAAAAATACTCCTGAGTGAATACAGCCTGAGCACGCAGCCATTTTTCTGGTAGTATTTTGGTTGAAATGGCAGTAAAAGACAGAAGTAATGCGTGATTTAACTGTAAATAATCAAAGGAGGTGGTATTTTACCTTTTAGAGGAGGGGATCACCGCCTGCTCTTCTGACCTGTGGCGGAAATGTAATCAAATCCTTTTAAACCAATGTGCAAAACCATCCCCTATTACAAGTCTTTTCAGGAAAAATTTATAAAAATGTAGTCATGAATCAAAAGTTTGGCCCTTTTCTCGTTGTTGATGTGTTAAAACCTTTGAGCATGTACTTTTGACTTCGGTTACTTCCTGTACTGTTGGGTGGTTGAAAACTACAGCAAGCGATTGTGTATAATGAGCTTGTTGTTAAGTAGAAACTACTGCCATCAGTAACAAATACAATACTTCCGATCAGCCCTGTCGAGAACACGCAGCTCATGTTGTCAGCATTTCTTCTTGTAATTTTCATCAGTTAACAACCTGAGGATGAGTTTATGTCATATAATTACATGCGTATCACACAAGGCCCCTAGCTGACAGTATGTCTGATCAGTATCATACATAGAGCTCAAACTATTAGGCGATCGATCAATTTGTCAAGCAACAGAAACTTTGGCAACTAAAGCATTTTTTCTAAATTAGCTAATTCCACCTGGTCAGAAGTGAGGATTTCATGCTTTTCTCTGTCATTTATGATGGTGAACTAAGTATATTTTTGGTTTCGGACAATTAGTTGTGACTGTGATGAGCAATGTTTTCTGACATTTTAGAGACAAAACAAGTGATCTAGAAAATAATGAGCAGATCAATCAATAACGAAGATAATTGTTAGTTTGAGACCTAATCATATCCTGTATCAGCTTGTGGTGTTTATACTAAGAGAAATATTCAAACCCAGGACTCCATGTTTTTTTTGGCTGAACCATTTCATCAAATGGGAATATTCATGATGTCTTATGCATCATTGTGAACACGTTAAACCAACATTCAGTCTGACACATTTGGTATCTTTAGAAACTTTGGGATCTCCACTAGCATGTAAAATAAAGCCATGAGGATTTGAATGTTTGGCTCCACTGCAGGAGGTTAGCAACTGATCTACCAGTGGGTCTGTGAGGTTGAAGAGCTTAATTGTACCTGTAGCCACCATTTTAGGTGATGTAACCTACCCACGTGTGACATAGGCTGGCAGATTTAAACATGGCACTGAATGGCAACATGAAGTGGAAAAAAGCAGATCATTTACAACTCTCTGTGAACACACATGCTGTATGTTCACATTGTTGCTCGTTTTCCTCCGCACACACGAGCTGTGGAGGGATGGCACTGTGTGTTTCTCCTCAGGTTTTTTTCCCCCTCCACGGTGAGGTTATGGGTTGTGATTTTAGCAGAAGAAGAAAAAAAATCAAACCTTTTCTTATGTGGCGTTGCGGACTGCCGCTGCAAGGCTCGCGATGACTCTATTCGTCGTCGAACAAGTCCACGCATTGAGATGTAATTTGACACTCGGAGAGGGGGGTTTTCAGGGCAAGAACAGGCAGCCGCGATTGGTTCTGCGTGTCCGCGGGCCCTCGGAGGCTGCCTCTTTCGACACTCCCTAAAAGGAAGAGGGACTGCTTCGCTGCTTTCAGCCGTTTGTCCCGCACTGAGCGTTAGCTAGGCTGTAGCCGTTGAGTTAACTCCCCACACCGAAGAGGGCAACAACAAACAAACAAACAAACAAAAAAAACTTCTTACCGGATAGTGATGAGAAGACGGGGGCCGCCCCCAGACCTGTTTTATGGACTTTTTTGTGTGTGTGTGTTTTCTCAACGAGGACTCTTCGGCTCTAACTCTTCTCCTCTGTCCTTCCTTAATCCGGGTTGACCAGGGAGAGGAGTGAAGTGCGACCCCGAGCTGGATGGATGGTTATGGGGAAAAGAGGAAGACCCTCGGCGCTTGACGTGTGCAGAGTCCTCGCCGTGTTGCTCTCTCTCTTTCCGTACGGTAAGACGCGACCTTTTTTACTTTTCAAATCAGTTTCCAAACACCGACACGGCTAATATAACGTCACTAACAAGTTGAACTTTGTAAATAGTACCGTAGGTTAAGTTAGCTAACCTAATTCTTTGCGTTAAGTGAAGTACGTATTCACCTTGGGCTGCAAAGTTGCCAGGTTTGTTTTAATTAGCCGAAATATTTTGGTGAGGTTATGATTTAACTACAGTTGCTTAGTACACATTGTTAAATGTATGAAGTTCTCTTTTTAAAATAAATAAAACCCTAAATATTCACAATTCGCCGTAGCAAATCAGTTGGAATCTCATCTGCTCAATACGAGACGGATACAAATCTGCTATCTGTAGATTACAGAGATGCAGGACGAAGTGTCTACGTGCAGGCGTGTGGAAAAGGTTGAAGGTTTGGAAAATATTACAGCATGATGGAAAGAGAACAACCGTCCCATTACAGCGCAAAATGTGACTGCTTTAGGTAGTTGTGCTCGTTATTTGATGTAACTTTATTTTGTTGGAGAAAGACAAAACCAAGCGAGGGTTCTTTTTGGAGCCGCTGCAGCCCTCACCCCTTGTTTTGTTTGGGGGATGGGGGCATGCCTCAGTATTTCACATTAGCTCCATGAAAGTCCCCCCCCCCCCCAGAATTAAGTTTGGTTATTAATTGTACAATGAATTGCATGTTGAGACGTTTCAATTTCTGCCCTTGAAACTAATTTGTTGTTGTTGTTGTTGTTGTTGTTGTAATGCTATGGATATAAATCGGATTAGTGCAGTGGGTCACTTTTTGCAGTGGGGGACACCCCTTTCGCCTCACCTTGCACGTTTGCCAAACCCTTATCAGTTTACCTCTAAAGTCACTTACCGTCAAACAACAAAGTGATTACGCACTGATAACTGAGATCACGATTGCTTTATTGCCATCTATCAGATGGGTGGTACACGGAGAGGAGGTGTGGGGATCGGAGAGAGCTGCTGTGAAGCTTTCAGGAGGGATTTTGTTTTAAGCGTGACTTCAAAGTGTTGATATGGCTTCTTTCTTCTCCCCCCCCTTCGGGACACTGGGTGAAATTTCTCACAGCCCATTCATATACATGCTTTATTAGTTGAAGGTAATGCTAGTCAAACATGGTGTCGCAACATGGCATCCTGAGAAATGTTTCAAGAGCGTTTTGTGCAAAGAGTCAGCCGGATGTGGCGGTGAAGCCGGAGACAACAATCTACGGTCAAGCAGCCTTCATTATCATCAAAGGTGTAGATTAGGATCCAAGTGGCATTGTTACTTGTACATAAACCAAAAGCCGCGGGGTGTGAAAGTGAAGTACACTTCTTCACAATAAAGTTATAATAAAGTTATCTCGTATGCAGGTTGAGCTGAAGGAGTTTCAGAACTGCTTTTTGCTTCTTCTTTTTTGTTCTTATGAGGTTTTGTTCACTGTTTGCTAAAATCCTTTAACAGTTTGGTTTGTATAGATACAGATGTTTATTACAGCAGCAACATACAATGGGTGCTTTCCCTTTCTATGCCTTTTTTCTCTAGCAATAAAGTGTAGTAGAAACTCTGCCCAAATAATAGACAAAACCAATTATGTAGCAAAAGATAAGAATTGCTGCATTGTTATTATTTTATTTTAGGCATAATGTATGCTACATTAGACTACATTTGGCACTGCAGTGTGGGCATTATTAAACATTAGTTGGAAAAGTTCTTGATTATTCTTGTTTTAGTATTATGTAAATCTGTGGTTTTAAACTATAATCAATAACCACCAAAGTGTGTTCAGAGCTTAATCTGTGTTCTTGTTAGTATCATGTTTCAAAGTGATATGGTGGCCTCTGGTTTGCTTCTGTTGTTAAAACCGCGTCTCGTTCCTCCCTGACAGCGAGTCTGCAGTGCAAGATCCTAAAGTGTAACTCCGAATTTTGGGCCTCCACCTCGAACTCTGGACCGGAGGAGGAGTTTTGCACAGCGCTGCGGGCGTACAACAGCTGCGTGCGTCGGACCGCACGTACCTGCAGGGGGGACTTGGCGTACCACTCCGCCCAGCATGGCATAGAGGATCTAATGAGCCAACACAACTGCTCCAAGGAGGGGCCGACATCCCAACCGCGTGCCCGCACCCCGCTTCCTCCTCCGCCCCCGCCACTCCTGCCAGACAGCCAGGAGCGCTCCGATGGGCCGGAAGTGTGCCAGTATGAGCGCAGTCTTTCGCGCAACACGGCGCCGCCTAACTACACCCACTGTGGCTTCTTTGGAGACCCGCACCTCCGGACCTTTGGTGACGACTTCCAGACGTGTAAGGTGGAGGGAGCCTGGCCGCTCATCCACAACAAATACCTGTCTGTCCAGGTGACCAACACACCTGTAGTGCCGGGTTCTTTGGCCACCGCCACAAGCAAGGTGAGGCTCCTTACCGCTCCTCCTGTACGCATGTTATTACGCTCTGCTTACGCCAAGAACTGTTAATCGAAGAGTTGGTCAACCATGGCTCCAACTCACTTTTAGTAACAATAAGTTTCATGTATTTATCTGCTGATTGTTTTCTCCATTGATCAATTAGTTGATCAACTAGTAGTTAACATAGTAGAGTCCATGGCGACATCGTTGTGTCTTCTTTTGTCCGACCAACAGTCCAGAACATTTTCACAACATTTTGTGTCAATATATGGTCTGTAAACGTCCGTGCTGCATCAGAACATCTTGCTGTTCATATTTTAGTGTGTGTGTGTGTGTATGTGTGTGTGTGAGTCTCTTCTTTCATGTGGTTGGATTGTGAGAGCTGCTGTGGGGCTTTTCTGTCAAACTGTGGACTCTGGTTAGTGTTTGGACGAGTTCCACAATGACAGATGAAGAAGCCAAACCCAGCTCAATTGCAAAGATCTTGATAAGCTTTATAAATGATATGTTAGTATTATAACAGCAGTGCTGCATCAATTGTTAACACGAGGCTCCATTTTCACTTTTCACAGTGGACAGCTCATGCTGATATTTGGCCTACTTAGAGCACAGACCACACTGAGCAGATGAAATAAAATAGAAAAAGCTGTGTCTGTAGATATCTTCTCTACATTATGAGATATTTTCTTTCAACGCTCTATCGGCAGTGCATTCCTCATTATCATTGTTTTGTTTAACGGTACGTTGGTTGGTTGGTTGGTTGGAGGGCCATCCCATGCATGGTTTTCTGTAGAACTTGAGGTCAAAAACCAAGAAGTAGGAGTATTTGCAGTTGGCAAATTCGCTTTGAGTTGGTCCAGAGTTTGACAGCAATGCCTGTGGACCTCAGCCACTTTGCATAGTATCATAGCTGAAGTATTCAGACGGAGGTATAAGAGGACTTTGTCCTTAATCAGATTTGTAAAAAGTCTAATTTCTGCAATCAAGGTTTTTTAATGATACTCTATTAAGCATTCATGTGTTTTTTTTTAAAGTAATGGCTTCTTTATATTGCTATTCTTGGAAGCAAATGAGACTGCTTTTTTTTAAAGATCTTTATTCTGGACAAAGGGGAAAACAAGGCAGCAGCCAATGCCACCTGTGCAAACAAGGCCCTTCTGGTAAAAGATCTGCATTAGCAGAGCTCTGTGTTTGGTACCTGGCTAGCACCGCAGCAAATAGAAATGTCTGGTTATTTCAATCTTCATTTGCAATGGAGGGATAATAGAGGCATTTTTCTTTTTTGTTTATTTTCATTAAAAGCTTAAGAAATGAACCCGGGGGGGGAAAACACAGGAGTTAATGTAGGAGGGACACATTAGCCGAGGACAGGGGGGATTGAGACAGAACTGGCTCAACAGATGAATTGACAATCTAATGCCCCCCCCCCCACCCGTCCTCAGTCCCAAGTTAGCAGACATCAAGAGTCCCTAGGCTGCCCTGGTATCGCTGGACAACAATGGCTCATTGGTGTCCTGATGAAACCAGGCTTGCAGAGTCCTGACCAGTCTCCCTTAATTAGCTGCAGAGTATATCGCTCTGTCCTGGCCCGACGCCACTCCCTGGAGCATAGTTCTGGGGTTCACAGGCAGGTTTTTCAGCGTATGAATGGATCGTCTTTGTGTCTGCACACTGAGGCCTGATTTTACATGGCCAAGACTCATGTTTTTTGAGGGCGTTTACCTTGGCCTCCCCCATGTTGAGCCAGTGCTGAAATGTGACACTCGAGTGGGGTGGAGGGGTAGATGGCACATATTGCACATACTTGTTCTTAATGCAAAAGTATAAGCACTTCCCTTTTCCAATCTGATGTTTACATTTACTGCAGTTAAATTCTGGATTCTGTGTGTGACCAGGAAAAAAAAAACCCAACACAGCTACTCATGACTGCACACTTTCATTTGTGCGAATCTTAAAGGCAAACACATGTGATCATTTATTCTGAACCTTAATAAGATTTCCGTTTCTTTCTTTTTTTCTTCTGTCCTCCTGCAGCTGACAATCATCTTTAAGAATTTCCAAGAGTGCGTGGACCAGAAGATGTACCACGCAGAGACGGATGAGCTGCCAGCTGCATTTGCGGATGGCTCCAAGAACGGAGGGGATCGACACGGGGCGAACACTCTGCGCGTGGTGGAGAAGGTTCCCGGGCAGCACGTGGAGATTCAGGCCAGGTACATCGGAACAACCATAGTGGTCCGGCAGGTCGGCCGCTACCTGACCTTTGCCGTGCGGATGCCGGAGGAAGTTGTGAACTCTGTAGAAGAAGGCGACAACCAGGACTTGTACCTGTGTCTTCACGGCTGCCCTGCCAACCAGCGCATCGACTTCAGGAACTTCAGGGTTCGAGCAGCGGAGGCCCACAGCACAGGCAGGCCCAGGAGTGGCACCGGGGCGCCGGGCTTCACCTTCCAGTCCGCCAAGGCCAAGTGCAAAGAGCGGCTCCCAGTGGAGGACCTGTACTTTCAGTCCTGCGTGTTTGACCTCCTCTCCTCCGGAGACATAAACTTCACCATGGCAGCCTACTACGCCTTTGAGGATGTAAAAGTGCTCCACTCAAACAGCGAGAGGCACCACCTCTTCGATAAGGATCCTTACGCAAGCAATGCAGCGCACGGGGGCAAAGATTTTCTCTCGCTCTTCTTCCTCAACCTCCTCGCTGTCTTATTGTGGACTGAGTGTTGCACAGTTCATCTATAGTCCCTTTTACAACGGTATCCTCATGTTGTATCTGTCAGTGAGTTTTCTAGTACCATGGCTGTGTCGTACATTGGCTCTCGTCTTCCGCTCCTGGTTCTGTGACGTGGCCGGTGGCTTGCAGGCGGGGTCGTCTCAGCCCTGAGGCTCATTTTAGTGTTATCGTCATGTGTCGGCTTCAGTCTAACGATGAGACGAGTTCCCCGCCGTGCTCCCACCTATCATCGCGTGTATTTAGCTGGTTCATAGGACTGGTCTTTGAAGAGAGCAGCGGTGAGAGAGCCCCAGCTACCCCAGAGCTCAGGATATCCACCTGGGATTAAATCCCACATTCTCACCGGGGCCGCATGCCTATGGGAAGCGGCACAAGATGATCTTTTGCAGAAAGAGAAGTTTGCTGATCCTCCCTCCCCTGATTCCCCCCTCATTGGTGCCAAGCCAGTGAAGCTCTCTGTGGCTCATGCAGCGAGGCGAGAGGACCTGACAGGGGCTTTTGTTAACCTAAGGCCAGAAGCAGCTCTATGTTTGATTAGTTTCCAGCTCTGGAAAAGCCTGAGCCTTTTTGGAGGAAGCACTCAAGCCAAAAGGATGTCAGAGCAGCGTCTCCAGTTGTCTGCTGTGGAGATTAATGGGTCATATTGTTAGGTTGTGTGTGTGTGTGTCTGTGTGTGTGTGTGTGTGTGTGTGTGTGTGTGTGTGTGTGTGTGTGCACGCATTAGTACAGCATGTGTGCAGAATTCAGTGTCTGTGGTTAATTTTGTGTGTTTGTGGGTGCACGAGTTCCAAGAAAGGAGATAACAAACCTTCAGTGGGAGAATATTTTCCCATGTCTTTTATGTTGCACCCAAAACTTCAGAAATAGAAAAGTCAAGACTCTCCACAGTCTGTTCAGATGGACCCTTATCATAGTAGCAAATCCCAGAAGGGAAGTGATGTAAAAAAAAATTAAAAAATAATCTCTTTTCATCTGTACGTCATCTTCAGTGTCATACAGCCTTTCACTCCAATTGTTTGAGCTGACGTGTTGATCAGACCGTGTTTTGTATTTTTAAGTCTGTAATGTGAATGTAGCTAACAAGAAAGCAAAAGAACAACCTTCAGTTAAGGGAGTGTCTACAAAGTTTAGATCAATCATTCAAACTACGACACCTCTTTTGACAGCAATTTGTGAATTTAACGCCACCAATAGTGGTATAGATACTGTTAGTACTAGCTGTAAAGACATCGCCTCTAGTCGGTTTAGCATTTTATAGACTAGCAGTGCGCTGACCTGACTGTCTTTGTGCGTAAATGATAAGCATATGTCTGTAGACGTAATTCCATGGCATAAGTCATTGCCAAAGAACAAGCCCTTGTGCCAATATTTCCCTAACAACTGCATTTTCATCTTTCAGTCTTAAACAGTTCACATTAAGGGGATTCTCAATTGTATATAACTTGTTTGCAGGTGGATTTGCGCTACACAGAAAAAGCACCGTTTGGTTCTGTTTTTGCAGTCTCACCGTTTTGCTTTTCTTGTGTTTCGTAATAGCACCTCTTCGCTACAAGAGGTTTCCACTTGGACTTTGGCTCTCAGCTGCAGTATCTGGTAATGTGTAAGTCTTCCCCGTAGACACCGTTACTACTCGGGCACAGTTTTACGGTCATTTATTCTTTACACTGAAGTATTTGGCAGGCCTTACTACTGCTGTCTGGAACACGTATTGGTGCAGTTTAACAACTACATCAACAAAAAATCCTACAAACAAATGATTGTAATGTTGAATCTTGTGTTAATAGATGTAATTTGTATTGTGAGTTTTACAGTATATGGTTCTACACGTGTAATGTGAGATTGTACGTATGTTTTGTGAGTTGTTGAGTTTAAAATTGTATATTACCAGTTGTGTTTTGAATTTATCACTCCAGTTTGTGTACATGTGATGTTTTTGGTGAATGTGAACCTTTTTTTATTTTAAAAGGGATTTTTTTTTTTTGTTTTTTTTTTTTGCAAAAACATGAACACCACAGAACAAGATATTCTATACTAAATCCAGTATAATTCTGGATGTCGTCACTTTTTTTGCCCACTTGGTCATAGATCAAATAAAACATCCTAAATGCAGCCCTTATCTACAAAGGGAATGTAGGAACATTCTGGGGTGTTCATGTTTTTGAGTTTAAAGCACTTTATGTTGTCTTTTCATTTTAGTTCATATTTTCTTGAAATTCTGTGTACTGGTTAAAAAGATTTTCTTTAAAACAGCTGAATGGGAAATGCCAGAAAGATCAAACTGTGTTTGTATGTAAAGCAAATTTTGTGCCACGCGCCAGCTGTTTATAATGTAAATTATTTATTGAATAAAAGAAAATGTCTTGTTAATGAGGTGCCCTGTTGTCCCCTTTGTATTGCTGAGTGCATTTTTTGAAAATCAGTGTTTTGATTCCATTTGCAGTGTTTGACTGCCCCCTACTGTAAAGATGTAGTGAATGGCAGCAGATGTTTGTTGTAAGACATCTCAAGAATAGTCCTAAAATTTTACCTCTTAGTCAAACTAATCCTTAAGTCAAACTTAAAAGTTTTGTATTAAATAACTTTTAGCAATGAGTGCGACTCTTCAGTGCCGTCAAATGTTATAAAATCAGGACTACAATCATGTCTACCAACAGTGTCCTCCCTCAAGCACCAAATCATCCAGTCGCAGACCTCCAAAGGTGTCTTGTCCATTACAGCTTCATGCACACCTTGATTACATGTGCTTCTGTAAATTGTAGCATGCAAGAGGAAAGTTTATATAAGGTAATCATGTTGCTGTATCAATATATTCTATATATATATGCTTTGAGATATTAACATTTTAAATGAATTAAAGGATATAGTATCAATTTTAGTTAAAACCAACAGTGGAGATGTTTTTCAAATACATGCTTTTTTTTCTATAACAGAACTCGGGGGTTGATCTAACATCAAGTTTATATATTTACAAGTGACAAATTGGACTTATTTAGCATCTTTCAAACTCCGAATTCTTGTATTTCACAGTTCAGCTAAAAAATATATATAAAATGAACTTCACAATTTATTTAGATTTTACAAATGTGAAGAATTACACTAATGTGAATATTGTGTGGTTTTAAAATGAATTCATGTCATGATCTTTTTTATTTTATAGAAGTTTGAGGATTACTAAATTGTAAGAAGTGCATAATTACACAATTCTTATCATTTTAAAGCAGACCAAAATAAATGTATACATACCTGCCTGGAAAATCTAGTGCGTGTCTTGTATGAAGAAACTATGATGATGACATTCAGACAATGAAATGCATTTATCAGGAAGAAAATGAAAGTAGACAAACTTCCATTGTGTAACAAAGTTTATTACATATGTCCAAACATATGTACAGCACATTTCTCATGAAGAGTGGTTTTTGTCACAAATATAAATTATTTAGACTTTCGTAAAGAACATATGATACAGGAACTGTAGCTTACTTAACGTGGAAGCAAAGATGTGCTGGCTGTTCACTGTAGTAGGTTAAGTGCCCTGGACGAAACATGTGATTCCTTTATATCAATGTTTATATTTTCCCCTCAAATCATCAACTTTATTGGAAATCACAGAACCACACAATGATTTACCAGAATACATGGTCCCTTCACCTTTTCTCACTGAATTATCAGTGATTCAGAGCAATTTCCTTAAAATGTGACTGTAATACTACATATCCTGCCTATGTTAAGACACCAGTACTGTCCATGAACCAATATACAGTATGATAACAGACACATAAATAAGGCACAAATGGAGAAGCATAAAAAAAAATTAAAAAAAAAAGGGCCACGACAGGACCAGATATGGCACAAGAAAAGAGTGACCAAAGGTAATTAACATAATAAAATGTCATCAGCAACTTCCTGATAACCCTTACGTACCACACCAGTGAATCAGAAATATTGGCAAACCATAGATTAGAAAAGAAAATGTTTTTACCACGTAGTATTTTCAGACATAATTGAATACTTACATAGAGTAGCTGGAAAGATGAGTGAATTAATGAAACTATGCTGAAGTACCATTTGTAACCATCATAATACTGAAAAGGCAAAAATAAAGGAGAGTTCTAAGTCATAGTGTTATGAACCTTTGCACAAGTTGTTGCAATAAATACTGCGTACAGAGCTTTCATTTCATTCGGGCCTACTAAGAGGAAAGTGGTTAAAGTGAACAAAGCAAGAGGATTGCAGTGATTTTATATAGCTACAAGATTACAGAAATAATGATTATTTGTACACGGAAAACATGAATTTGCTAAAACCTTTGCAAACCTTTTGTCGAGTGTTTAGACGAAACATACTGGCTTTGATTGATCATTCAAATTTCTAAAGAATTAGGCGGTCCCATAGCGTCACCATTTAACCCGCAAGGTGATACTCCCATGATTCAGTTCAGCTACATGTTTAAGATAAACATTTTGAAGGTGCAGATGATAAAACATTACACATTCTTTTGAACTGAACTCGTCTAAATGACATCATTTGAAAGACTTAAGCTAAACACACACACACACATACACACACAAAAAAAAGATGTCCATGTCATTCTTCCTGTGGGAATAATCCCATACATTACCATTCGAAAAGGCCAAAACCTTCAGGCACTTTTAGGATTGCGATCAGTAATCAGTTCATGTATCCTAAATTCTCCTTAGATAATAGTCCATGGGACTAAGCATCCATCAGTGTTCCACTCAGTCTTAGTCAAGGCTGACTGATCGAGTCAATTCATTTAAATAAAAGATGCTTTAGTTTGTTTATCGTCATGACGATGACAGGAGAAAACCAAACTTCTTCCTTCAGGGCACAAATCCTTTACAGCCACTGTCACTGCCGGAGGGGGGGGAGCAAAATTGTTTTGCTGGTAAAGAGGGTACATATGTTGATTCCCTTTCCTACTGTGAGCTTATGATTGGCGAGTCCAGACTTGTCCATCAGCAGCATGTGGCCTTGACCCTGGACAAAAACACCCAGATCAGCTTCTAAGCCGGCGCTGGCGTCATTTATGTTTTCCTGTTGTTCCAGTTAGGATCCGCCGAGGGGTTCGGCTCCGCGGGCCGCTCGGGTGGCGAGCGGGAGTCCTGGGGGGACTTCTGAGCCTGCGGGGAGCGAGGGTCCAGCAGAGGAGGAGGTTTGTCAGGGTGGAAGGGCCTGCTATAGTGCTCGGGCCCAGGTGGACCTGTTGCCCTATGCTCCGGCATCCTCCTGAAGTCCTGAAGAGGGCCTTCTCTTCCCTGGTGGTAGTTGGGACGGAATTCATCAGAACGTCTTCTTTTGGGGTCTGGATGCCTGAAATATCATTTATAGCATTTCTGTAAACCAGTGGTATGAACATTTCCCCGACATCTCAATAAAAAACTAAACTAAAACATGTCATCAGGTTTAAGTAACCCACCTGTCGTAATAGGGTCTATGACCCCTGTGGTCCCGGTCGTTGCTGTACTGGTCATATGGCCTTTTTCGAGGGGAGCTGTTGTTGCGGTAACTGCCTGAGCTGCGGTAGGAGTCTCCGTGTGAACGCCGATCACCGTAGTGATCCTTGTAACGATCATAGGGGTGGTGTCGGTCACCCTGCCACGACTGGTTGCTGTTACTTGGGTAATTGTATTTACGGTCCCTCTGCCAGTCTCCCCTATCTGTAATGAAACAAGTAAAAGCTGAAGGAATAGTTCAACATTTGAGGGAAAACTCATTCCCTTCCCTGCTACAACTCAAATGATGGTGGTATGGTGAATATGAAGATGCAGGACACGGTTAGCTTAGCTTAGCACAAAGACTAGAAACGGGGGGAAACGGCTAGCGTGGCTCCGTCCACTGGTGACAAAATCTGCATAGCAGCACCTCTAAAGCTCACAGCATTATCTGTGCCTTAAAAACCAAAATAATTCTATCCGCACGTACCGTCGTTGCCGAAGTGCCGCTTACTAACCACGTTGTAGGGTTCTCTGTGGTGTCCGTGGGAGCCCGGCTGGTGAGATGCAGATTTGGAGGACGGCTGAGTCCCCGTGGAGTCTCGACTAGAACCAGAGGGTTCTGGTCTGAAAGATTTGACCCTCCCTGCAGGATCCTCCTTCTTCTTATGCTCCTTCTGGAAATGTCACAGGATATTTCAGTGTTGGTGATGTACAACAGATCATGTTCACTTCCTAACACTTGATAAACTGTCAACAGCCAGAAGTGGGAACAACGTGCCTCTTCCTCGTGCGATCGCTTCTTCTGTGCCATTTTGTAAAGCTTGTGGAGCTTCCTTGCACCAAACTCTGTAAACTTGGATACAAATATCCAGAGGTTTCTGCACAAAAAAAAAGGCATAAAAAGAATCATTAGCAGAGTTAAACAGGTGAGCGTCATGATTGATTTCACAAATATAGTATCTAATCTCCTTACCGTCGCCATATTTTGACATGTTCCGGGTCACTGTAGGCTTTAAGGCACTCTGTGATTCGGTCTCCAATCTTCAAGAGGCATGTGCGAGTGTGCTGGAGCTGCTCCTGGTCAGACAGACCCTCGTCTGGTTTATCCAGCTGCTTCAGGGCCTTTTTCACCGGCCTCATGCGCTCCTTACACTAGACACACACAAATTGATGATGTTTTTATATTTAACTGTCAAACTCCGCTGGCTTAAACTTCGCATGAGAATCAAAAAAAAATTTTAAAAAAGAAAGAAACTCACAATGCTGAAAGTCTCCTGGTCGAGTTCATCATCCTCCTTTCCTTCAATGGGAACGGGGTCAGACCCCGCCGTAATGTGAACTGGACCTTGTGTCTTCTTCCCTTTGGCTGCTTTAGCCTGAAGGACAAAAATACCAGGCATCAAGACAGTGAACCTACAACCGCCATCCGCACCTTTAATAGGTTATTCACAGGATGGGGGCCATGTAAATTTAAAACCGTTTGAGGTGGTGAATACTTTGCTAAAATACCTTTTCCTTTCTGGGCTTGGCACCCTTCTTTTCTTTGTCCCCGTCCTTCTCCTTTTTAAGAGTTCCCTGTTTTTCTTTGTTCTCTTTGTTATCCTTTTTCTTTTGTCTTTTCTTGGCGGGGGACTTCTCTGTTCCATCGTCCTGCTCAAACACGAGAAACAACAGCGCACATTAAACAATATACCAGAAGGTTATGTGACGACAGAGGATCAGGATTAAAAACCTGTGTTGAATTACACTTCGTTGTTAAAGTATTGCAGTGGTTACTCAGTAGCTTCTTACTTCTCAAGAGCCTAACTTATAGTTTAGTGTATAATTTATTCACTGTGTGTTGTAGCACCACAACAAGAACATGTCTTTGTCTTTGCTATCAACAGAGGCTACTTGCACCTGAAAAAAAGTTTTTAAAAACTGACAAAATATTGAAGCATTGCCGTTGTAGTAATGTTTTTTAGAAGGAGCACATGAGCTGGACTCAAACATAAAAACAAAGCCATCGCGTGTATTGTAGGCAGCGGAAGACCTCGACACAGGAGCATTAACTCAGCCTGTACCCTACAGACTAGCAGGTGCTACTCCAGTGGCGATGTTTTTGGCTGACCTTGACCTCGCCCTCCTCCGACGGGTTGTCGGACTGGCGGGGGGAGGAGATGTCATTGCCCTGCTCATCCTTAAGAATCTTGTTCTCCTTTTTCACCCGAGGCTTCCTCTTCTTCACTTTGACCTTTAGAGGAAGAGACACGGTGAGCCGTGCGGGCGGGAGGTCGCTTTGCGCAGATGAAAGGCAGGCATCGTGTGGTGAAAACAACATGGATGAGTTGCTTAGTGATTAATGGGGACATACCTCCTCCCCGGTTTTAGACAAGTCTGTGCTGTCTTGTTCTTTTTTCAGGAGCTTGAGAAGATACTCGGCTCTCGCCTGCAACTGCTTGCCCTGAGGCTTCTTGCTTGGATCGTCTGGGAGAATCTGTGCGGAGAGAAGTAAATGTTAGACTGCTTCTTTCATCCTCTGATACATGATGAAAAGAGGTGCTGATTATGGTTTAAGTGCTAATGAAGACAAATGGGAAAATAACTTGAGAACCTTGACTTTTGACCAGATCTGGACTTGTAAAGGTATTTTTTCAAAGTTTTTACAATGTCTAAACAGGCCACATGCATACACTTGATGGAGTCATTCAAAGTGAGTGCGTTCTCATGTTTTGATATTTAGATGTTTTATTTTTATTCCTCTTTATATAAGAACTTTAATTATTAGATTAGAAAATAAATTAGAAATTGCCTTATCAGCGAGTTTAAGGTCAGGATCCGTCTTGATCAGATCCCAGTTGCCAAAGCCGTGCTCATAGATACCGAGCAAGAGCTGAATGTCATCCTGCAGTTCCCAGTCTACATCAAAGTGGGCTACTTTGACCCTGCATGTCAGCTGGAACCTGTTTGGGAACAGAGACTTGTAATCTGCAACACAGATGCACTTGCTCTAAACATCTTATCTTGAACATAGTACAAAGCCTGCGCTGCTTCTTGTATTCTCAGTGGTAGCTTACTTGTTTCTCTCAGCAGGATCGGAGGGCACTACTTTGTGCAGAGGCTCGAACTCTTCCTCATGCTGGATGATGGTCTTGGCATTGACCTGCACTCCTGAGATCTTGATGTTGATTCCTCGCCGTTTCCCAGGACCTTTGGCTGGAAAAACAACACGCATCAGTTTTCGACATGGACAATTCTACACATTTCAAAGACCTCTGAACGAGTAAAACCAACACACCTTCAACTGGGTTCTCTTTCAGGTGTTCCTCGTGCTCCTGCACTGCAGCCACACAGCTTGTATGAATCAGTTCACCAAGTCTCTTCAGGTCCGCTATGGATTTGTCAACCAGCTCAGAGTCTCGGGCGATGGCCTCCAACCTGGAAACAGAGGAGAGAACTTGACTGCATGGCCCATCAGACAAATCATACTTTACCAATGACACACACACACACACACACACACACACACACACACACAATATTGAATGTTTTTTTTGTTTTTTTATTAATATCAGTTAATACACTTACCTATCAAGTGGAGATCCAAATTTCTTGTACGCCTTAATGAACCTGTTAATGATATTATGAATATTGTGTTCATGAAAAGGAAACCAACAACTGCAACTGAGCTTTACAGTAATACATAAAAAGAAAGAAAAAAAAAGCTCTCTAAATACTTTACCTGCGTATCTCTGCATCAGTGAAACCCTCCACGTTGTTTTTGCGAGCTCTGGGTCTGCCTCTCTTCTTTGGCTTCTTGTCGTCGTCACTATCATCAGTCTCACTCTCGGAGCCTGAGGAGCGGTGCTTCAGCTTGGAGCCCACATCACTATCGCTGTCATTGGCCTGAGCCTGAAAGACAGAGGAACCAGAGCGACACCTTATGACCGGATTCAAATGCTGGATGATAGTAAGGATTTTTAATCTCTATGTTTCTGAGATGCAACAATTCACTGTAACCGTTGCTGAAATGTGAAGGTATAATAATCCGACAGCTATGCGTTCTGAACGCAGGCCGAACAACATCTCTCCTCTTACTCTCTTGTTAGAGCTCCTGCTTCTGGGCAGCATAAAGATGTCCTCCATCTCCCGCTGCTTCTCCTCCTCCTCAATTTTGCGCCGCTGCTCGTCAGGGATGATATCATCCCATTCCCGTATGGGCCTCCCCTCAAACTCTGTAGTGCTCTCCTCCATGCTGGAGAAATTGGCCACCTGAAGCAACATGCAGAGAGGTGAAAGAAAGAATTAGGGAGTTGAAAGGGAGGGATGCCCGTCTTGACATTGACATGATGTCAGATCAGGATGTTTAGATACTTTACGATAAGTATGAAACAGTAACAACTTGCAGGTACCTTAAACTGAGAGAGAAGTTCATCTGTCGCACTTGAGCCTTGGTCACTTTCCCTTGTTTCAGCCAACCTCAGGATCTCTTCAATATCCATCTCCTACAGAAACAAAGACATCCCGTTTTAATTTGACAAATAATCAATCAAATAACAAATTAATAATTCAACAACAAATAACAAATCAATAATTCATTGTAATACCTGTGGTTCAGACTCCTCTCCTTCTGCCTCTTTGAAAAGCTCTTCTGCACCAAACTTGAGGATGGCGGTCAGTTCTTCTTTATTGAACGGGTTTGAACTGTAAAAAGAAAGCAGAGAGGTTCAGTATCTCAATATTAAACTAAATCAATCAGCAAAAAAACAAGACTCATTTCGGACGTCTTACTTTGTGGTTCCTGAGTTGCTGTCCAGTACAGTTCGACCAGTGGTGTCCATTCTCTGAATGACGAGATGGTCCAAAACCATCTTCTTCTTTGCCCTCTCAATGATGTCCTCCTCCACTGTTCCTTTGGTAACCAGTCGATAAATATTCACCTATTAAAAGGAAAGCATAGATATCATTTACTTACTTAACAATAATCTTACCACTTCTGCATAACTGAAAGCCATCAATTTGAGCCGCGGATTACCTGTTTCTTCTGGCCGATCCTGTGAGCCCTGGCTTGTGCCTGCAGGTCGTTTTGAGGGTTCCAGTCAGAGTCGAAGATGACTACAGTGTCTGCTGAGGCCAAGTTTATCCCTAAACCTCCAGCTCTGGTGGACAACAGGAAGCAGAAGTCCTAGAAAACCGATGAAACGGTTCTTACACATCTCATCGAGCAATACACCTCAACACATAAACATCTGCACATACGTCTGGCTTAATGAATAGAAAGAACAAAATAGGGAAATGGTAATCAATTAAATTCACTACAACCTCAAACTCTTTCAAGTAATCATGTATGTTTGATCCTTTTTGCCTCATATTTTCAATATGTCTGTCATCTGCTCTCAAATAAAGTACAAAATATACCATATGTATTTTTAAAACAGACGTGATCCCAAAAAGATTTTGAAGACTGCTCCTTTTCATATGCTAACATTCTAATAAGTGTGGTGTGATATTTGGCAGCTGAATGAAATATAACCCTAACCCTAAATTTAATCCCAAATTAGGTGTTCAGACTTAGGATCACCCCGTCTCTGAATTAGTAGCATCAAGTCATTAGTACATCCACCTCTGAGCCTTCTGCATTGAAGTGGTCCAGTGCTTGCTTTCGGATTTCTCCCTTTATGGAACCATCCAGCCGCTGCGGAGGAATGAGGCAAACAGACCGTTAACCTTGGATTTCCTGGGCAGCTGTCTGCTAAAACCATGGCATCACTTTGCTTTACGTGGCAGTCTATATGCACAGATGGATCACAACAGTCTACACCAAAGGCTAAGTGAGCAAAAACAAACCGCGTCGAGTGAGCTCGGCTGGTCTTCCGCGCAAAATAACTTGTTGGTATAAATAACCACATGAACTCTCAGCCTGGTTGAGTATGTGTGCAACAACGCTGACATCCGATCCTCATCGGAGTCTAACCCCCAGACGCCCCATCACTGGAAACACAAGTTTCTGGAATTACTGGTGATGCAGTTGGTTACACGTTATAGAAAATGTCAGTGGAATCCGATGGAAGTATAATCATCATTAACACTGACAGCGTCACAGCACCTTATTTATAGTCAAAAATCTAATTAAATTCAGCAAATAGCTAAAACAAAAGGAGGCACTCAAAACACAGTTTTAACCTTCTAAGAAACACTTTTTTTAGCCAAAATTAAAAAACATCTATGAAGCGTAAATGTACCCCTGCCTACCTTTAACTAACCACAAACTCATATCAGGGGGAATTAGTTTTCCTATCTTGATGCAGCATCTACAGCATCACTCAGAATGACCACAATGCCGTTCTGTATGTGAACTGATGGCCTGTGAAGTATAGAAAAGCACAATGCATCTTTACCTGGAATGGGTAGCGATTCTTGGCGAGGTATTCAGCCAGAATGTCCAACATCCTGACCATCTGGGAAAATATCAGGACTCGGTTGCCTCTTTCTCGGAGTCGGGTCAGCAGTTTGTCCAGCAGCACCAGCTTGCCACTGCCCCTGACTAGACTCTATAATATACAAAGTTAGGGCGTGAACACTAGAATTCAAGAAAATCGAAGTAGCACAGAGCCTTCTGCTGGAATTGTCATGTTTTCATCTTATGTTATGTCCCAACTAGTTTCCTCTGCAGAGCGGAGGTGTCCTGAGGTGTTGCTGGGAGCTACAGAAGGCTCATGACGCACCTGCAGGTGTTCCTGTTGTGTTTCAGTGTCTCCATCCTCAGGCTGTTTAATGAGGAAACTGTGGTTGCAGCACTTTTTAAGCTCCATAACGATGTTCAGGAAGCCGGAGGAGCTGCCTCGGGTGCCTTTGGAAAGAGCTTTGTAATTCCTCGTTAAAATCCACCTGGAAATATTGAGGAACAAATTAAGTTAATGGAGAGGAGAAAAATGCAGCTACTGTACAAGAGGTTTGTGTGAAAGACAAATGTAAGGTTACAACAGACAGAAATAAAATCCTACTTGTAAAATTGTTTCTGCTGTGCGGTCATGTCTACACGAAGGATCTGTTCCACCTTGGCAGGGAGAGATTTTTCCACATCTTTTTTGACACGTCGCAGGAGGAAGGGCTCGAGGACTTTGTGAAGACTCTGATAACCATTATCCCTCCCTTTCCCGTGTTCGTCCTCAAAATCCTCCCACGAGTTAAACCTGCAGTGTACAACAGAGATAACAAATGTCACTCATCTCTGGCTGGAATTCAAACTAATTGTTCGGCATCATATTAAAAAACGTCTAATCCAGCGCGTACTTGTCGGGCATGAGGAAGTGCAACAGTGACCAGAGCTCTTTGAGGGAGTTCTGCAGCGGCGTGCCGGTAATGAGGAGTCTGTGGTTGGACCGGAACTCCATTAATGTTTTGTACAGCAGGGAGTCGTCATTCTTCAGCCTGTGAGCTTCATCCACACCCAAGAATGCCCAGTTGATGTTCCCAAGCACCCCCTGGAGACAGGCGTTAAGTCCTTGTAAACCAAAGTGATCGATTCTCTTCATGCACAGATATACTGTGTAATTAAAACAACCACTGCACCTACCTTGTCTTTAAGTAGAATTTCATAAGTGGTTAATAGTGCATTGAAACGGATTCTCTTCGTTTGATGGTTCACCCACTCATAGTCACGGATCTGTTTGAAGAATAAAAAAATAATAATAATAACAACATAAGTTTATGTAACCATCTCTGGAGATACCAGACAGCAAGAGAAAACCTCTGCAGATTCAACTTACCGTTTTCCTGCTCATGACGTCACCGAGGTAGACCACCACATTCATGTCCGGGGCCCAGGTCTCAAACTCCCTCTGCCAGGACGTGAGCGTTGACAGAGGCACCACCAGTATGAAGGGCCCGTACAGCAGATGCTGGTGAAACAGGTAGGACAGGAAGGAGATGGTCTGGATGGTCTTTCCAAGCCCCATCTCATCGGCGAGGATAACACTATTGCACCTGAGGACGAATAATAAGGGGGAAAAAGCATGGTTTCACCTTTTTTTAAAAAGCCTATTTTTTCACACATTATCTTTTTCCCCAAATAATGTCATCAAAACCGACACAACCAATTATATTTTTATACAAAAGTACCTGCACCAGGAGTGAGCCAACCAGTTCAGCCCGTCCAGCTGATAGTCTCTCAGCTGAAGGTTGTCATCTCCAATATACGATGGTTGTTTCTTCAGAGCAACAAACCGGGGCCTTTGCTTCAACACCTGAAATGACATAGACAAATCTCTTGAATTGTGGGAATAATATCGAAAAGGGAAGTGCTTCAAAAAGTAAAAACATGACCATTTTGGGTCAATCCCATTTGACTCTTACCTTGCAGTCTTTAGAGGGGACAGTTTTACAGGAGTTTCGGTTCATGAAGCTGTCAATGCAGTGCTGAAACTTCCTACTAACCAAAGCCCCATCTTCCCAGCTGCACTCTGAATAGGGTAAGCCCATCCACTTGCATAGATATTCTGGCTCATTGGACGATGGTGTCTTGTGACTATGAGCTGTTTAAAAAAGCAGACACATCATTAGATGATTGTGACAAAAAGAAAAAACTACTTAAAAGCCAGCAACAGAATGTAATATTTGAAAAAGGGACTCACAGGGAAAGTCAGAGGTTCCTGGTGTCTTTCCTGTTTTTGTTGCTGTTAATAATAAAAGACCTTTTTAGTACAACTTAAGGGCAACATGCAGTTGTGTATTTTAAAATGTTATCTTCAGCACTACCAGACAAAAGATGAATTATTACCAATAACACGCTCCACAAACTGAAACTGCTTGCTCAAGTCAGCAGTGAGCTCCTGCTGGCAGTTGTGAAATTCTATATCCTCAGGGGATGCCTTCCTCAACCTACAAACAAGGACAGATTAAACAGTGAAAACTCTGAACAGATGTACACCTGCAAATAAAACATGAACCTGAAGACAAAGACTTTTACCATGAACTGAGCTCTTCATGTTTCCTTTTGTAGTTGTCCAGTTTCTTGAGTCCCTTGACCTTCTGCAGCGTCAGAGAGTCCATGCTCTCCCATGTGTTGTGGATGTAGGACCAGCCCTTCCACTTAATCAGATACTGAGTCTCCCCTTCATCCTTCTCAGGGTCAAAGCCTTCGCATGGGTCCCCATTTTCCTCCACAGCATACCCAGTAGTGGAAGCCCCAGTGGCTAGCAGAGAAAAACAATTTATTTATTTTTATGAATATTGTAATGGAATATTATAATACGCAAGAACCGCTTATTGTTCCTTTTTACTACTGCAACGCTGCAATTTCCCCTTGGATAACGTCCATCTATCTATTTATCCATCGATGAGATGCAACGTGGTTTTCAAAATAGTACGACACAAGCGAAAATGTATCACCTCCTTTTTTGCCCGTTCTGGTGTCCATGACCCTCTCAATGGTCTCACTGTCATCATCCTGCTGCTCCTCGCCTGCATCACCCGTCATTTCAATCAGGTCATCAGAGTCTGTTTCAAAGTCATGTTGGTCTTCTTTATAACTGTAACACAACATAACAGGGCATAAGGATCAGGTGGATACAACTTTAATACCTGCTGTAATGGAAAACATACTCGACTAAATGCCCCTCTCTAATAGTTCGATGCAAAAGGAAACTTTTACTAACAATAAATTCAAAAGGAAAAAACACCTTTTGACTTTTGTTGCACCCCTTCTCCGAGTCTGTCTCTTCGGAGTGCCTTCCTCATCATCATCCTCGTCATCGTCGTCATCATCATCGTCTTCTTCTTCAGCGGACGACTCCTGTTTCCTGGACTTCCTTCCTTTTTGAGACAGCTGCTTTTTGGCAGTTGATTTGGTCTGAGGTCTGAGCACAGAAACGCACAAAACCACTCAGAGATAAAAAAAGGAACCAACCAGCTGGATCAACCTCACAGTGAGTTTGGTCTCTCAACAATTGACAAACTGCAGCCAATGGCCAGAGTAGCCACATATCTTTGTACAATTTGAAAAATATGTGTATCCTGTTTAATGATTAGATTAATATTTCTGATGGGTTTTTTTTGTTTTTTTTTTAAACATCAGATAAGCAGCATTCAGGTTTATTCTTAAACACCAAAGTAAAGGGAAACACAATATGGAATGATTTGGAGGTGACTAGTGGGTAGCTGTCTGATGGCCAGGCTTTGCTACACTCTTACCTTCTAGCAGGAAGTCGTCTGGATCTAACTTTTTTCTCTTCCTGCTCACTGTCTGTACTGTCGGAAGCCTCCTCCTCCTCCTCCTCTTCATCATCATCATTTGAGTCATCTTTCCAGATATTTCTTACAACAAAGAAATACCACAAGTTCACCCTCAAGGCCCATCACTGATTTAATCAAATGTAAAATTTCATGAAATACTGGCCAATAGGGTGTTCAACGGAAACCCAATCTGATCAGGGTTAAGCCACCGATCTGACCAATCAAACTTGATGCAAATGTCAAACATCACCTGGCTGACTGAACCTACTTAGCCCATCTGGAGCAAACAGATACCCATTTATAAAAAAGGTTAAAATGATAAGAATCACGATATGAACACAGACTGGCAACACAATGACAAAAAACAGACGAACTGTGCAAAACTACTGCATGGATCGACGACAAAAATCCTACTAACAGTGTTCAGTACAAGTGTCTCAACATGGCAGAATTGAAAGAATATGGCTCAGATGTTCACAATCTTCATACTTACTCCTTTTTCTTCGCTCGTAATGTTTTTCTCTTGGGACTTTCACTCTCTGATTCACTGCTACCCTGTAAATACAGAAGGTGCAGCAGGTGCACATTTCATTAAGAGCTTTGTTTCCACCTGTTCTCTACAACATCCACTAGATGGCACAAGTGGCTCGGTTAGAAGAGCGGATGCCGATAGAGATAATTGTGCAAAGCCTGGCCACTCTGCATAATAGTGTTGTTTCAATCGTTTCTTTGTCAGTCTTCAGGCATTCAATCACATTTGCTTACCCCAGCGCCGATGTTTAAACGAGCCGGCTCCTGTCTACTGCGGTTCGATCTTCTGACCCCATACACATCTGGATGTTCATCCCACATCTGTTAACAGAGAGCAACTCTTATGAGAGCGCCACTGACTTATCGCTATACAAACATAATGTGTCCCAATTCCTTTCTATATTTTAATTTGAAAAGTATGCGCCATCAGGCTGCAACTGATGATTATTTTCATTATCAATTAATCTGCTGTCCAAGGTGACATTTTACATAATGAAAAAAAGCAGCAGATATTCGCAATTGAGAAGCTATAACCAGGGATTTTTTGGCATTGCTGCTTGAAAAAAATCAAATTGATAATCGATTGTTAAAATAGTTGTTATATTTCTCCTAATTGCCTTAGCTCTGCGATATATACTAGAAGTAGTTAGCATAATATACTGTCTTTGCTGTTATGAAAAACAGTTTTTGACTGGAGTAAATTTTGGAGAGTAAATTATACATACGTGTGTGCTGATGAATGTCAATGCCAAACCTCGTGTTTTTATAAAGATGTAATGCTTATTTGTTTTCCTAAATGTTTCTGTAGCAATTTACTAGCAGAGTAGTGCCAGAGCACTGCCTCCATTTCCTCTGTGCATTGCTTTGTGGGACAATGTTGTACATATATGGTCACATTTAAAAATCTGCTGGTTTTTTTTACCATTTTGAGTGTACTTTTTGTCACTTTTCCAAAGTCAACACACTACATAGTGAAAACCTGCATAGAATTAGGACGTAGTATGGACTTGGGACACAGCTATAGATAATAAACATGTCTGAAGTAAAACTTGCATAACTTATGTTGCAACTACAGCTACAGAACCAGATTACACAAACAGAGTTAACTCAACTATTAGAGGACATCAACCTTAATCTGTTTTAGAAACAGCAAGTTGCCAGAGAAGACTTCAGTACCTCCCTGAAGCTCTGTGACCTTTACCTTCTTCACATCTGCCAGACGCTCCTTCTTTCTAACTGGCTTGTCTTTGACTTCGGCTGTGGCTTGTTGTGATTTGGACTCTGCAGACTCGCTCTCTGACTCTGAGTGACTCTCTGACTCTGAGGAGCTGTTTGACTCGGAGTTGTGGGATTTCCTCCTCTCACTGCCATGCTCGCTCTCTGACTGACTTCCCGACTCCGACGCAGAGCGGTTGGATTCTTCTGACGCTGAATTGCTACAGGAACAAAAACATGTTCATTCTTTCCATTTTGCAGTGCAGGTGTATTGCTTACATAATTCTGTACACCCAACAACAACAACAACATGGTAAAAATGTGAGTAGAGTTGACAGTGGCAGCAACGTAAGTGTCTTAAAATTCCAACTCAGGGCACACACTTTCACTAGGACATGGAGGAACTTGACGGCATGAGTAACTTTGTGACTGTCAGCCGAGTGGAAACTGAAACCTCATTCAGCATGTTCCTTACTCAGCTTATAACGGTCTTATAACAACCTCATTCTCTCTAGGGCACACAAATCCTCTAATAGTCATGAAAAGCCTAAAATCTGCTTTCACCGCTAAAATATGGTAGAACTGAGCTAAACTGTAATTTAACGAGTATTCAAATTTCCTCTCTGCTAACAGTATAGCAGTAATATGTTCAGAAAATACTACAATGACCGTAATAAATTATCCACAGAATAAAGATTAAAAATAAATGAACAAAACAGTGAAATCATATAGGTTCTCCCATTCTTAGTGGCCTAATTCAAAGCCTCATTAAACCTGATACTCTGTGGAGGAACAAGA
Source organism: Nannoperca obscura (assembly GCA_036024295.1). Lineage (NCBI taxonomy): Eukaryota > Metazoa > Chordata > Actinopteri > Centrarchiformes > Percichthyidae > Nannoperca > Nannoperca obscura. The sequence continues at coordinate 8,200 of JAVQJL010088487.1, read as the reverse complement.
ATCTAAAGATTGACTGATAAATATGAAACAGTGAGTCCAGAGCAGATGCAACTGGTTCTTATTCTTTTTATCTTATGACTCCTTAAATTGAAGCAGTGTCTACTTGTGACCCCTCATCACAGGTTATGGCTGCATTGAGCAGTTTAATAAAATTGTGTTTTTTTTCTTTAAGCCTGAAGAGGTGAAAATACTCTATTTCACAAGAAAACGTCAGGAAAATAATAACAGCAATGTTTTTCAATAAAAAAAAACAAAAAAACAATTTACATTATCTTGACTTTTCAGGTTTATCCTGGGTCTCCTTAAGAGGCCCAAACCCCCTGGTTGGAAACCACTGGAGACAATATGTAACTTATTCAGAAAGTGCCCCATAACTCGGCGTCACAGCACACACGGAGCTTCAAATGTTTTGGGACCCCTCTGAAAACAAGACGTACCGTCTTGCATCCGGATGCAATCAAGTTTAAATTTGATAATTTATCAATTCTGTGCAAAAAAAAACACCAGACCAAATATAGGTAAAAATATACCAAAGCTGGTATTCTGAGATGACAGCACATTAATGTGATGGGGGTCATCAGTCAAAAAACATTTTTTTTATATATATATATATATATCTCAAGCTCGTTATGGTGACCTCTACTGTTTGGCTTTTAATGCGTGTAGTACCTTGTCTGGACACATGAGGGCGCTACACCCGTTCGGAATAAACCTCTATGTAACACTGCCATACATGCATTGCTTTGAAAAGACATGGGTTTGTGTTTTACAGCGGTTCAAATCTGTGTACACAGGCTTATTTAATCTATTTGGTAATTTTAAGATTACAATATTCATATTTTGAAGTTCGAACGAATTTATATAAATGTATAAAGAATTACCATGTCTGTATTCAGCCGTTCATTCAATTATGGGAATAATACTAATGGGAAACTTGGATTGATTGGTTAAAACTACAGTATTAACATTGAATAATCAATTTGTAAAATGACTGTTACTGTCTCAGCCTGCCCCGTGCGCAGCTTCAATGTCTAAACTCGGAAATGCATGGCTTCTTCCGCTTTAAGTGAGGTCAAAAGTGGGTGGGACATAGTACAAATCTTTTTATTATTGGCTGGCGTGTTGCTAGGTGCAAGTCTAGCCTATAGCACCGCTGTGTGCAAGGTCTAAACTCTTCCTGTTCCTCCTCCATGTAGTTCTGAGCTGAGTTTTAATACAGATAAGTGAGCAAGCTGGGCACACAAAGCAAGGGCCATTTTGTGACAAAGGAGAGCATGTATATAGTACTTTAGCAAGGTTTAATGTTAGATAAAAATCACTAGATTTTATGTTGCTCATTCTGCTGCTCTGCATGTCCACAGTGCTCGTCTTTCAGTATGAAAAAGTGAAGCTGTCATCAGTAGCAGAGGACATATTTCACTCACAGCTGAAAAGACTAAAATGGCTGCCACAAAATCACACAGAAAAACTACAAGTGTGATGTAACCTGCTGCAGTGTACAGTCAGTAAAATGCTGAGGGTGATTACCTGCATTTAGCATCCAAACTTCTCTGCGTCTTTATCTAAAAACACAACAGTCTATTGAGATCAGGCTGCATTATTTGTTGTGAAAACATGGCAGCAATTCTAACACTAAAAGCTAATGGTGGGCCATAGCATTAAAGCAATAAATACAAACATCTATAAAATAATGGCTAGCCACTTTGTGTTGTTCTTAAGTCCTGCATTGTCCTGACACCATGCAAATGACCTGATATTAGTTTTTTAAAAAAACATCTTTATTGAATAAAATAGAATAGTGTTTCCACTCGGTTTGCTATTTGTAAACTCAGATACCTGAAGATGATAGATACACAGCTGCAAATACCATCTTTATAAAAAGAAAAGCAGACAATACTGTTAAAATAAAAACAATTGTTAAGCCACAGGATTTAAATATGCTCTACCTCTGAAATAATACACACAACAGATTTAAATAGAAAGGAACATTGTTTCTCTGTAACATTCACAAGCAGACATGTTCAAAACAGATGCTTCAATTAACACATATATAGCTTCATGTAGCCAATATTAATTTATACATATTATATTTAAATGTATCTTATACATACATGTATGTGATAGGCCATAGACTGATAAAAGGTCTCACTAGGCAAGTGAATGCAATCATTCAATAACTCAAATAACAACAAACAAGTATTTTGTGTAAAGAGAAACATTTGAAATTGAAACTGTCCATTGCAACAAGGCCCCCAAACAGAAACTAAAAACAACCTTCTCCTGAAAACACATAAAAGTTGGAGGTTAAAAGGGTATGTTACAGAAAGCATGTCAACACTGACATAACAGCAGAATAGTGATGAATAGGCAAGTAGTTTAAAGTTTTACTATCCATCTAAAACAAGACAAAATGATTTAAAAGGTATTTAAATCTTTGGGATAAAGGGCCTTGATGAGCAGAAATAAAGCAAAAGCAAGCTTGTTTTTCCTAAAACTCTATAACTTGGTCAAAACTATGAGTACTGGTCCACATAAAAGATTGCAGAACAATATTAAAATGAAAACTGTAGTCAAATGCAAACTTGATCCAGGTCATAGAACTAACCACTAAGGTATATTGTACGTGTACATACAGAACCCAGGCAAAAGATTGGATAAAGTACTAACAATAAGTAACACCAAAGCAATACATTGTTTCTAAAACAAATAAAAACCAAACAACGTTGATAAAATGGTGCAATGCAGCACCAACTAGTAAGACAAGGTCATATTACTTAACAGCAATAGGACATAAAACATTTGTGCCAAATCATTTGCAACAAAATACAGGACAAATTAGTTTTCCTGTGGTCTAACACACATCTTGTTGCCAATGATCTCTTAACACAGGCCTAAAAACCTCAATATTGAGTGTCACAAATGGTAGGAAAATCAGGGTGTGGCTATTAAACAATAGCAAGGTCATTCATGACAGTGGTGCACTTCAACAAAACCACGTCGCAAATGTATACACAGGTGATCAACCATGCTTGACAAGGTAAACAATCATGGCATATATGAAAGGGGTATAAAAAAAAAAGTAGAAAGGATCATACCTTGATGCATTGCTTTGAGTCGATCGTTCATCCTCTTGTTTTTTACTTTTATTCTTCATCATCGTATTATCCTGGAAATCTTTGATAGGATGATGTTTTGTCCTGGTATTTACTGTCAAAAAGTTGGAGTAAGCATGAACGATCATACAAGTCCCACAAGACTGCCTTTGCTCAGCTGGCAGTTAAAACCCAGGCGGTGCGACACGAGTAAAGAAAAGGCATTAAATCGAAAGATTTGAGGATCATTATTTACATCGCTAGTATAAATATAGCGAAGAAAAATGACAGGTGCTAATACAATCCGTTAAATATCCAACTTGGGTCTTTCAATATAGTCCACGGATCAAGCCGCATGCAATTAATTTTAACTGCGTCATCACATGAAGGATTAGAAAAATAAGATTTAAGGATGAGAAAATCAGTAAATGATGCACTACACAATGTAAACAGGCCAATTCAATGTGAAGAAAGGTGGTAACCTATAAATGAACTATTAGACTCAAGTTCGCTCTATCACAGGCTTTTCTCCGACTCGAATAAAAATAACAAACTGTAAAAATAATAACTTAACAAAAAATTACAAATAAAGAGCCTTGTTTTATAAGGCTTGTAGGCCTTTACAGTCTTCCTCTACTGTCAGACTCAGAGCGACAGAGGCGAGCAGCACACTAAAAATGGAGGCGCGCCATGGCTGCCAGAGCTCAGTATGGAAAACAACGACAAGCACTCCCCCAACACAGACGGCTCATTCGGCTCGAAAAACCAGCACAAAAACCACCAAAACGCCTAAATTCACGTTAAAACGCCGATCGTACGACCTATTCCGTTAAAATTTTAACAAAACAAAGCGGTTTCGATCGAAAAACAAGCACGAGAACCGATCTGATGAAAGCCCATGGCACCCTTCCCAAGGCTCAGCCGCCATCTAGAGCTCCTTCCTAGCTCTGAAAGCTTTGCCTTTGATTGACGTTATTTCCATTTACACCACACTCAGGTGATGTTTAAGTCCCACCCCTTTTATTATGTTTAAAATTTGCTTTTATAAAAACTTATATATTTTCAGGGCCAGAACACAAGCTTCAAGTTGAAACCTTTCTTTCCACTTCATAAAAGGTAATAATACAAAGAGGCTGTAAAAGTGTATAATTATTTTTGCACCAATTGCATCACTTCCTGCTCAGACAGGAAGAAGGACAACCAGAAGCCATTTTAGAGAGCCTTTTGGAAACCATTTGTTGATACAAAACCTTTTTAAAACAACTTGCAATGTATGTCATAAAAAAATGAACGTATGCAACAGTTTTGATTAAGTTAAGATTTATTAAAGCACAAGGGTGCATTTTCAACCATTTCTCTGTCTCACCAAACAAATGATAATTTCCTTTGTATAGCAACACCCGAAACTGAGGGCGTTCCTTCAGATTTATCAACCCAGTACGAAGCTTTAGCGCTTAGCTAGCTTACATGAGCAAACTTTGTTAAGTGAAGCAAAGTCAGTGCAAACAAAATTATTTTGTTGTGGATTAGCTGAAATACTAAAACAAAGAACGAGCCAACGATATCATTAACTAAATAATATGCCAAATATCCTCTCGTGAATTGCGGGTTAAATCGCTAATAAAATAAAGCCAGGAAAAATACGAGGACATACACTTTATTTAAAAACAACATTTGAATATCAAATGTACAATAGCGAATTTTGTGTTTCCCAAAAACAACATTGTCATTTTTCACTATACAGCCAGCAACGGTGTTCCAGTGTCCATGTTGTCGTAAAAAAAAAACCAAAAAAAACAATCCAAAAGTCAAAAGTCCAGTCAGAAAACGGTTTCATCTTGTCAAAATTTGGCTAACCGCCAAATCACTTGCAATCTTCACGTTAAACAACGCTGTCTCCACTTCAGCAAAATCCAGTGGAATGGGGTCTTGATAGGATTAAAAAAAAGAAGGAAAAGTTGTAAGCCCACAGTGCAACTGAAATGAGTAATGATTCACTGTCCAGCAGTTAAAGACGACATGCTAAAATAGACTAAAATTAAGACAATTTAGTCACATGTATGCTAGCTTTCAGTTGCGTTAGCTAGCATTGCACAAGTGCATGTGTCAATCTGAAATACGAGCGTTTCTAAAAATACACAATTGTTAAAATATTTATCAATGATGCTATTTTCATAAACTGTAATTAAGTCATTATATTGACATAATATATAGAACGCAAACTGCAGATTTGGGGTTGTTCCCAATCAAGCATCACAACTGTTAATCATTTTAGGATCAAAGCAGTTGAAATATTGTCCTACAGCCAAACTTTGATGTATTAAATTCAAATAAGACATCCAATACAACTTTTTATGCATTACACAAAATAAATAAATTGATTTGGCAGAAGCTCCAAAATGGGAAATTCTTAGTGTTAAGCTATACAATGAAAAGCAAAACAAGCTATACTGATAATGTAAATTCTGTACATTTTTTGTGTGGCTCTGAATTGATATGTTTGATGAATTCAAAGTATGCAGCAAAACAATGTCTGAGTTGAGAAAATGTTCCAACAATTTGCACAAAATTCATCAACTGACCACCAGGGGTATGAAGACTCTAAAGTTAGCATAATTCTCTCTTTTTTTTGTTTTGTTTATGCAAGGGTGGTGCAACAAGAGTGGTGTTCAACCAAATTACGATCAAAACCAAACACTGGCATGTGAGCAAACAATGCTGTATGCAAATTAAAATCCATTGCCTGAACTGGCAAAATTATTACCAGTGTCACCAAAGCAAAGACAAAACTGACCCACATATGTACAACATAATAGCAACTAATAAGTGTTAAAGCATCCCTTCAAACAATGGCAGTTTTAAAACATCTATCGTTAAAAACCAGAAACATTTAATTCCTTCATAGCTCCTAAATTGTAAAATAAAAATAGGCTAATTGTGACATGGCATCGGTCATGTTTTATCACGTTTTCAACTTTAAAGCCAAAAACTGTATCAGTGATTTTAGCAAAAATAGCAACTCTTGAAGAAATGTGGCATTTTCTGTAAAGTACAGGAGACCACACAGCCAATGTCCACATAAAGCCACAGTAAAAAATATCTTATATCATTATCAATAATGACAGTAGCCACATGATTTGTTATGCATATACTACCATACAATTACGTTTACAAACCTTATCCTTTGTCTATGCACTCTACCTGCTAAGATCTAGATCTTTAGCTAGCTTTTAGAACAACGTGAATTGCAGCAATAAGTATTCCAAATAAATGTTGAGTACGGTCCACTTAAAATAGAAGTGCGCTATCCTCAACCTCCACCTATTCAAATGGGTTATAGAGAAGATATAATCTCTAGACGGCTACATTTTCTTTTTTAATTATATTAATGATACCATTAAGCATGTGTGAATAAACATGAGACACTTACAGAGCTGTCTTCTTTTTCTTCGAAATTCGAAAATCTTCACATCTGTCCAAGTCTCCGCTGTGGAAGAGATGAGGAACATTGAATGAGACCAACAACATACATTAGATCCACACCAAAATAACAAATAAGTGGACCATTCAATGTGGCTGACTAGGCAGAAGTGTTTGGGTTTACTGATTTTAAATGTCAACTGCAACCAACATAGATACAGAAGTACAGAAGTTACGTCATCCAACAAAAAACTAAATGGGCGAAATGGGTTCATCTCAGAGAAAATACACAATTTTCTCCAACCTCCACAGTCAAACAAGTACTGTTAAATAGCTGGACTTCAATACAGTAAATGCTTTTGCTGGACATAAATTTAAGGACAAGCCAATGTAAAGCTCAAATCTAGCTCAGTTATTATTTCAAGCACCCCATTTTAAACAGAAACATTGGGCCCAAATAACATGGATCCTTTTTTAAAATTGTACTTCATTAAAAGCTCCAATACAGCCACCTTCTTGATCACTGTTACTAACAAGACTTATCGTCAGCCAACTGTTGTTCTGATTAAAAACCTCCTATTGGTGTTCACAATGTATTCAATAAGTATTGAAAATAAAATAAATATAAGTATTATTGTTACATTAATGGATTCTGACTAATAATAACTCATCATGTCTTATTACATTAATAATTACAATTTATCCTCCAGTCTTTTTGAGGGTTTTTACAACAGACAGGCAACCTATTGGATACGTGTCTTTTTTTCCCAGGACAAAAAAACAGCAACGTCTGAGGTACATGGTTTTACTAAGACATGTACAGACGTGAACCAAACATACGTCACTCTGTGCAGGGTTGGCTTGTGCTGCATTTATGGACTCTTGGGAAACTAATGTATCTTAGAAGGACCACAATTGACTGCAAAATGGAAAGCCTTTTTACATTATTGTTAAAATCTACAAAAAATTCATATGATCAAATTAAGCAATTCATATTGCTAACTATGGTTTTGTCCTTGTGTTGTTTTCGGGTTGGTTTGTTTATGTTATATTGTATGTTATATTTTAACTCTCATTAACCAGAGTTAATGAGACTGAGACTGAATTAGTGATGGAAAAGATGGCCACATTATTAGCTCTACGTATTGACCACAAGTAGGTAATTAATGTTTACTGTTATTGTTCCAGAATTTCCATACTAGTGATCCCTTAGAGAAACTGTTGTCGTTATGTTGCGAGTTAAGATATTTCTTATATTTTAAGATTGTTTTTTCCTCTTCATATTTTGGTACAAAAGTAGATGCCTTTGGCAGCAAATAACACCACAGCTGCCAATAAAGACAGGAAAGACACTAAGACGGGAAAGACAAATTAGTCTTTAGTCTACTAGAAAAGACTAAAGACTCATTTGTTCCAGGAATACAATAGCACTTAAATGACAAATTGTTTCTATAAGTATAGCATATTCCAAAATACCATAGTGGAATGATATTGCTAGTTTGAATGTATTGTATTTGATAATGTACAAAGATCATTGGTTCTTTGATTTAATGCTCTTTGATTCTGCCATTGGCAGCAATGTACCTGCTTATAGCACTTGTGATTCATCACCAGCCCTTACAAGTCTGATGAGACATCTTGTTGTTTTCAATCATGGTTCTATGCACTTGATGTAAAGCTCTTATTTT
>JAVQJL010088484.1:0-14583 GCA_036024295.1 Nannoperca obscura | reverse complement strand
AGAGAGAGAGAGAGAGAGAGAGAGAGAGAGAGAGAGAGAGAGAGAGAGAGAGGGAGAGATGCATTTCTTCTTTGGCTTACAGACCGTCACAGCTTTGTTATTAATTTCTCTGTAGGTACAATTGGGAAATCTGCAGGAAATGCCCTTTATTATAGTGGATAAGACTGTCGCCTTCTCAAGGTCACATGATGCTTAGTCAGACCAGCGGCTGTCTGCTGCCTGAGGGGTCAACCCAGGGTGAGAGCAGGGACAGTGATCACCACTTGATTCGCTGAGCTTGGTTTCCATCATGAACCAAATACTTTCTAATTTGGCTCCAGATTGATGGCTGTTATTAGCAACTGTGCGCCCTAGGTAAATGTAACTTCCAAGTCTGGACAGGTTTTTTTTGTCAGCACTTTACGTTACTAGCCTCCAGTTAGAAGTGGTCTTCATCAGATCCGACCATGATGATGATGAGTATGCGTCTGCTCATGAGCAGCATCCTTTTCAGATGTGGCACAGCTTTATATAGCTCATCTAAGATGTTTAAAGTTTTACATGTCTGTATTTTAGTTCAAACAGGTATAATACAGTCTCTTGTTGTGATGACTTTATGTAGTGGAACAAGACAGCATGTGGTCATCTCTAGTGATAAAGTAACTATTCAGGTACTTTAGAAATAGTAGTAATACCACACTGAAAGATGCTTTCCTGAAACTATCACTACTGCATTTTATTGAAGGTGTTTCTGTGATAGCATGAAGCATGATCTCTATTATTGTGATCAAGGATTGAGCCATGAAGAGGTGAAATAAAGAGGTTCTGTACGCAAATACAATTTTGAGGTACTTTCACTTTACTTGAGTCTTTCAAATTAACATCTCAGAAGGAAATGTTGCATTTTTTACATCACTACATTTATTTTACAGTTATAGTTACTTTTCAGATAAAGATTTTACATACAAATCATGATCAGCTCATAAAATATGATGATTTGTTACAGATTTAACAGCCAAACAGGATATAAAGTTGTTGTGATCTACACCCAGATGATCTGTAATTTCAAAATACAAGCACCATAATAAGTACTTGTACTTTTGATACTTTAAGTACATTTTGCTTATAATACTTATGTTCATTTCCATAAGTAAGATTTCAAAAACAAGACTATAACTTATAATGGATAATTTATACATTGTTTTATTGGTACTTTTACTTATATAAAGGATCTGAATACTTCGTCCACCACTGTTAGTGTGTAAGCATCACTTTAATGTTGGAGCTGGTAGTACAGTTTTTCTACTGTTAGTTTAACCTATAGCTATCAACTCAGCACATGTTTTGCATGACATGTCTTTAGAAGAAAAGCATTTCTGAAGTGTAGAAGACCAGATGTATAAAGCTGTTGAAAATATTCTGTGAAGCACCACTTCCTCAAAAACTGTATTTAAGCACACTGAGAAAATGTGCTCTACTAATGGGCTTTCCACTTCTTTTAATTTCTTAATCACTGATTGAATCCACTTACTACTTAACATTAGTTAGCCCCTAAACGCGATAAAAACGAGGCGGGAGTTGTTCCACTCTCCTTAAACTGAAGCCTAGGTAGTTTGCAAAATTTGCTGCTCCCTCACACAAACCTCATTTCATCCCTAAGCACCAGCAGGTATCAAACTTTCTGAGAATTGAACAGCCCATCCCCGAAGGCATCTCTTTGCTCTGTGTCTTCTTTCCATTTCTAGATTCCCACTTTACAAGCTTAAATGTCTACTTAATATGCTTTAATGCCTGCTCTTTAGAGCCAGGGAGCACTTCATCACTTTTATACACCTTTATATAACACACTGTTAACTAGCAATGCCTTATGGAACAGCTTGTCTTGCAGCTGGAAGGCGCCTCCATGGCATGATGGAGATACCTGTTCACCATTCACAATGAGACAGTAAAATGGGAATAGAGGCCTCTGCATACTGCTGCTGTCTATATCAGTCAACGATGAATATTCATGAATCACAGTGTCATGACATGCTCTGTAATTGGCAGCAACATTAGTAATGACACTGCTGGTATCAAGTCCCTGCATATTCATGTGGTGGGGCAATATTTCCTCGCGGTACTGTTTTTTTCTCTCCTCTGAAAGTGAAAATGTATTCTGAAGCTGCAGGTGTCCCTGGTGCCACAATCAATTGCTGGCTGGATTGTGCCCTAGTGAAAATCAGACAAACCATTAGTTTCTTTGTCAATCTCTTTGATTAATAATATATCTGAATTATAAAAGGTTGAGAGGACTGTAAATAGTGTAAAGTGAATCTCTTTGTAATAGTTATGAATGCAGGCTTGAAGGACTATATACCATGTCATTGCCACTGGCTATTGGGCATTAAAAAGATCCTAGTAAAAAGTTATACACCGTTATTTAATGATTTTAGTTACATGAGAAATGTGTTTGTGCTCTGTAATGATACGTTATGCAGTTTATCTGTTACTCAAGTTGTTTGAGGTGTAAGTAGATTTGGCGTCCAGTGGAAACACAAGCCTGCTCATTGAGGTTATACACTGATAGTGGACACACCGTGGCAGATTTCTTCTTGTACTGAAATTTGTTGCAACTCCATTTCGGCCCCACTAAAGTGTCCTAGAATGGATAATGAGGGAATTGGATAAAGCTTTGCCTAAGCTGCCAGGCTTTCTCCTCTAAGCAGCAGGATGGGAGCATTGTTCTCCTTGTGGCGTCGGTTTAGACCAGTGCACCATTCAAACTTTGGTGGAAGGTTGCAGACCTGTTTCTAGATCAGTAAAAGGAGTAGTACTGAGATGGTTACATTGTTGACAACAAAGTACATTTCATAGGCACAGCACAAGTCATTTGACCAGTGGTGGAAGAAGTATTCAGATCCTATACTGCAGTAAAAATACCAGTACAAGAATGTATAAATACTTAATTAGATGTCAAAGTCCGCATTCAAAATCGTGCTTAAGCAAAAGTACAAAAATATCACCAGTAAACTGTACTTGAAGTATCAAAGTAAAAGTATTCATTCTGCAGTATAATGTCCCCTATGACATTATTAGGTTGCTAATACAAATGCATCTTCATATAAGCAGCCATTTACTGCTGTAGTTGGTTGAGGTACAGCTAGTATTAACTTTATATAAGGTTAGGTAGTTTGGTCCAGTGGTTACCAACATAGGGGTTGGGCCCCTCCAAACATCACATGATAAAGCTGACGGGGCTATGAGATGATTCATGGAAGAGGAAAATGAAAAAAGAAAGTTCTGATACACAAATCTATGTTTATTTTTTGGACTTTTCTCTCATCTCTGCTTTGTGACAAGTAGTCGATAGTTTGAGCTTTTTGGGCCTCAGTTATTTAAATGAAACCATGTGAGATGTTTAGAGGGTAAATGCTGTCTTTGGTGGAACTGCTAACAACTCATAGAGACCTGAAACATGACAAGGAGACCCAACTAGACACTACTTTTTGTAATCTTGCATTGTATTTTATAATCTTATCACATGTGGTTTTATGTTGAAACCTGAAACGTAACTAGTAACTATATCTGTAAAATGAATTTAGTGTGGAGTAAAAGATACAACATTTCCTGAGTTGTTGTAGAGTATAAAGTAGCATGGAAATACTCAACTAAAGTACAAGGGCCTTAAATTTAGTACAGTACTTGAGTTAAGATACTTTGTTTCTTTCCATCATGTTTCCTTAATAAAGACCACCTGCAAACTTTGGGAAATGTAAGAAAAGATAAGAGACATAAATTCTGAATGCACCTTAACTGCCACACTAGGCAGTATGCACTTTATTTCAGCAATGAATTACTTTCATTGCAATCTTTGTTGTTCTTTATCCTATTTTTTCCTGTTGATCACCAACTGAGCTGCATCTGCACCTTGCAGGAAGAGGCATGGTATTCCACAAAGCAGTAATGGGATCTAATGCCACTGCTAGAGGAGGCTTGGTTGCATTTTATAGCCTTATTCAGCTGACAGAATACAAAATAAAACAGTGTTGCAACACAATGCTCAGTGTGCTGTTGAGTTAACAAAGTCTTATTAATGTGGAGGTATAATATTGCATTTGTTAAAAAGTAGGCTGATGCTACTTGAAATTTAATTCTATGTATCACTGTAGTGAAACAATAGTGAATAGTCTTTCTAACAGATGGTAAATTGTATGGTGCCTCTGTAATGTGTACATGACCCATAATTGCAGCAAACTTGACAATGGCTGTCATTTGTCTTTTTCTATTTTTGCTTATTTTAGATAATCCTGTGCCATCATCTTCTTTACTAAGTACATGTCTCGCAATTAGTCAAGTTTGCTTGTTAACATGTCTCAGTGTGGCCCGTCTGCGTGCCACATGCAAATTTTGTGATTAATCTAGAAAGATAATATTTTGAAATGTTATTGGGAGTGGAATATAAATAAGCATGTGATGTATTGTTTTTTATTGCTTGATGGTGTCTGACAGCTTTGTCAAAGAAAATACATGACTCCTTTTTTTCCTAAATCCATCATGAGGAATATAAAGACATATGCATAATAATGAAACACATTTATTAATATGTACTGTCCCCTGGAGTCACATGACAATAAAATGGATGACTGGTTTTCTTTTGCATGGATGCTATAGGCCTGTGTATCACATGTGGAGGCGACTGAACAGGTAAAAAACAAACGGGCATTGCGGGTTCAATGCCCGCGGGAGGTCCACTATCTGAGCTCCCTTCCAGAGGAGCTCAGATAGTGGACCTCCATTGTCATCCAAATTAAAAACACATAAATGAACTAAACCGTTACACTGGGTGACATGTTCCTTCATTACCATGAACACGGGCACTGTAGTTTATTTTAAGTTAATTCCACACACACTGCCCTGCTGCCGTTAATACTCATTAGAGCATCAAATGTGTATTAATCCAAAGTTAAAATAGTCCCCAACATATGCACTTAGATGCAAGTACTCTTGTTTTAGTAACAGTGGCCAGCTGTTTAGGATATTTTCTAGCATTTAAAAAATATATATATTTGTGCCCCATTTTTAAAGATTTATATCTGAAGAAGGAACCAATGGTCTTGGGTCAATAGGATGAGTCCCAAAAATGTGGTAAAGAAGTCAGAAAGTATTTAGACAAACTAATACATTGTTGTTTTGGTCTTTTATACAGAATGACGCCAGCCAGCCAGTTCCCACTGACTTACTTGTCCTTATACCAAATTATGACCAAAAAACTAGGAATATGTTCCTAGGAATAAACACCAGTTTTTCCTTTGTTTTTGGGGCGTAGCTTTTTGAGAGGATTTTTCATGGCAGACTTTTGTTCAACCCCTGCTTGCAACCACAAATGGGCATTCTCCACCCTGATGTTGCATAACTTCCTTGCCATTGTGATGGAGTTGCTTCCAAGCCATCTCTCTGGGGCTTCATCTGTAAGGCGCTTCGCACGTCTGCTATGAAGTCTAGAGAAGCAGCTTGTTTAGACTGGGAGGATCCTTTAATAAGTCTATGGGCTTTAGTCCAAACACCAAAAAAAAGAAAGAAAGAATGATAACTCTTTTATTCTCTTCCAATGAGTGAGAGCATCCTCTTGTGGTTACCATTACATACCAAATCAATTATCTATGCTGCTGGTTGGAGGCTTCTTAAATGTGTTTTTCCCCTTTATTTAGTCGGGTTGTCTAATGGCGGTGTAGAGGGGGTTTCCCAACCCTTTCTTCTAATCCTCAGTTATTCTTCCTTTCTTCTCCTCAAAACTGGGATTTACAGACCATCTGGGACAGCAAAGAAGCTTCTAATAGGCAAAGTAAAGAGCGATTTCAGTGTTAAACATGTTATGAAAGTCATATGATTTCCCTCAAATACATTTATAAAAAATGTTTTCTAGATTTCTTTTCTATGTATGGTTTCTTCAAATGTGTTCTCAAAACAAACCATTCCTTTTTGAGATTCATTCTGTCATACTGGTGGAAATGATTGTTGTTTTTAACCAATGGAATATGTATGGCCTCACAATATTGTTCTCGTCATGAATATTACAGTGGAAAGTTGTGCATATGTGAATAGCATCTTGATCTAAAGATTTGGGACAATAAGTATCCAAATGTTGATGTGTTTCCTTGGCTCCTATTGTCAGATCTCAAAACTGCCCTTGTGCAGGGAGACGATTTCTCATCAGGCTCCAGCAGCCGGAGCACCAAGCTCATTCACGGAGGAGTCCGATATCTACAGAAAGCCATCATGAAATTGGATTACAAACAGGTAAATGCTTCATTTTTTCTCCGCAGCTGACACTTATCCGCAGAATTCCTGGTCCCTCTGGTCATATTGCTTTATTTACCCTCCTATGTTCATTTTTCATTCACGGGAAGCAGTGACATGTTTACCTTGAATGACTGCCTGCCTGGAATTTTCTGAAGTTGTTTTAAAGAATTCTTACAACTTAGCAGACCTCTGTTATTATAATATTGTGAATTAATTCATCAAATTATCGCTCAGTAATAGGTGGGATGAAGCCTATATGTCCTCCTTTGTCTGTGAATTGTTTAAGATGAGTCACCCAGGTTCAAACCGAAATGTCACCATTTTCTGTTACATTTCACAGTATATGAGAAATCTCATTATTCTCAGCTTGTGTTTTCTTTAGGAGCCTTATTTTGCTATCTGTATGAACATACGAGGGTCCTGGAGGTGAGCAGCAGAAGAGACCAATTAGTGTGATTGCAGGAAACGTAACTGCCTAGTCAGCAGCTCGACAGTAAAATGTAGGCTGTACTACATATCTTGGATCAAACAGAGGGCAAATTAAAGCAACAGATTTTGGGACTGGGAACTTCAGACTTCTAGTCGCAATAATAGTTACCCCCAACACCTCAAATCTAATTCAGGTCTCAAAATAAACTAATAACTAACAAAAGTGCAGGAAATACAATTTTGGATCTTTATTAGAGAAATAAAGTGTGACAAAGTAAACTGTAATAGTTAATTGCTGCCATTCAAATACATGCACAGATAATGCCTAAATTATTCCTTTGAGAATTAGAGTTAGAAAATAAAATTAGAGCTGAAACAATTAGTGGATTAAGTCATTTTTTAAAGCAAAAATGACAAAAATTAACTTCATCCATTTTCCCAATTGTGAAAAAAAATGATGGTTTATAATAGTAAATAGATTTTGGACTAGGTTTTGGGCTATTGGTTTGAAAAAAGGCCTTTATGGATATCACCTATAATTATCAGAATTTCGGGAGCAGGACCACACCCCAATTATGTTAACTACAACGCTTCACCCTCCTGCATAAATACCTTCCTAAACCATCTCCTCGTTTCACTCTCGCTTACTGCGCCACACCCCTCCATTTTTTGTTTGTCTGTTTTTGTCTGTTTTCTTCTCTATTCTCTCGGTAGGGTCCTGAAGAGGGTTCGTCGTACCCAGGTGCCACAGCGGATTCCCCACGAAGCTTTCCCACACCACGGCATCATCAGAATTTAAACATTCAGCTTGTACCTTTGTTCAAACAAATCTTTTAAACGTATCTCGTCGATGGTGTGGTTCTTGCTAGTGAAATAATCATTAGTTCAGCCATAATTGTATATGTTGGTTTTGGTTCTCCTCTCAGTCATGATAGAGTAAAATGAGCCCATGCCCAGTCCACGTCTAAGCCAGTTGGTTGTCACACCACATCTGTCAGCACCCCTATCCATAACGCTTCAGGTGTACAAGTAAAACCTCATTTCACCTGTTCTCTGATCATTTTTCACCTCATATACCAGAAAAAGCAGTAAACCTTTCCCTTGATGAAAGCATAAGAGTTGGGAAGATGGAGAAGTTCAGCCGAATGATAGTAAACTTTACAATCACCTTTGGGCTGAGAGGCCCATTGAAGTGTAAGGTAAAGGAAGAGTGGTCCATGGCGTCTCTGCACCATCTCGCCTTTGCTCTCTCAGACTTGGGTGAACTCAGGGGCCTTGATTTGATTTGTGCAGCCTTGAATCATAAGCTTTAATTGCACCTGACATTTAAAGCTTCTCTCTGGTATTTAAAGCAGTGTACAGGTGTGGCTCATTACTGAGAGGGGGATAGGAGATTTTCTGATTTCTGATTTCTCTGCTGGGCCATGGCAGAGTCTTAACTCATCAGGCTGCCTGTCGCCGTCCCAGAACCCCTCCTTCATTCGCACAAAGCCATATCTGACCCAACTATCATCAGTCAAACCAGAGTTCAGGCCTATCATAAAATGAAGTCCTTTTTAGTGCTGCAAACACTGTCACAGAGAAGGAAGCTACAGACACTATCATAGTGAATAAAATAGTGTGACTCTGTGGAAACATGTGATCTACAGCACATATTACCAACCTCGCAGATAATATTTCTCCTGGTATTACAAGGTGCCGATTCTCTCTTCCATGCTCATGAGCGACAAAGTAGTGGAATATTGTTTATTATGATGCTCAGAGCCTTGAACAGTATATAGTGTGCTGTTCACATTACTATGCGCCATGAAAGTGTACGAATCACTTTGTGCAATGTTAAAAATTATAGCACTTATCACAGCTGGAGACGCTGGTAGCAGCAATCTGACTGCAAATTGTAGAAATCTAAATCTGTCCTGTTATCTGTTTTGAATGATGGCAAAACTTGTTATCTCAAGTCTTACATGAACAACAAGTGTGAGGAATGCATGTTTAGTGATTTGACTTTTAAAACAGTAGATATTTGGTCTTAATGTCTCACCAAATAACAAACGTATATATGGAGCACATTTGAAGGCCTCTTTGTTGTCATTAGAAAGTTATAACCCTAACACTAACATAAACCCTAGTAAATCTTTAGATAAATAAGGTGTTATTAAAATCTGAGTAGCACAGACAAGATGTCTAGATCACAGTCTGTTTGGCACCAGGAAGAAAAAATATAATTAAATACAGATATTTTTAATTATTATTTGTCAGTAATATTAAATTTTGGATCATACCTTATGAGAAAAATATCTTGTGTCTCACACAGCCCTGTAATTGCTGTCTATGCTAGCGTAAACAAATTATAAACAGCATTTTTTTTTAAAACAGAAAATAGCCAGTAGGCATCGCGTTCCAACCAGTCCCAGAATCCATCTTTCTCCAGGCTATATGTGCCTCGTGTTGGCATCACAAAAACAAAGCATATGTTGATTGTTAGTCAGGGTGTACATAGCATGTCCTGTTCACTCAAGGTCTCCCTTGTAGCTGCAAACTCCCAACTTTGTTTCTCTAGGCTATCTGTCAGACTTCATTTAGCATTTGAGGATATGTGGATTCCCATGTACTGCAAAAAGGCAACATACTTCTGAGGGAATACGGCCACTATCTGAGCAGTGATCTGTCAACCTTATTCATTTAGCAGAAGTAAGTAGAAGAGGGGGTATTTTACATGAGCTATTTATATTTGTTCAGTTTTATAATAGCAGTCTTTTGTACTTCTAGAAAGCAGCAAAATCTGGAAAGGAGTTTTATAATATTATTATTATATGAAAATGTATCATAGTTAGTGTAGAACGGACAATGGAATAAGAAAATTAAAAGCACTAGACCACTTATATGCATTTAATTTTTCCTCAAGCTGTCTTTTCCACCCCTTTTCTCATGCGCAACTGGGTACATTATGGCAGTGACATTTTCTGTCCTGACCTTCTTTACTTTGGATCGGGCTTTGACTGCTCGGGTTCATCTCCTCAGGATTTTTCAAGCCATCATGGTCAGATAGTTTCAACATGTAGACATTATTTAGCCTTAGAAAACTTAAGCTTTGCAAACATACAATTTCAGATTTCATGAACAGATTGTCAGACTTCCTGTACATAAATCAAACAGACATATATTCTCATGAAAAGGACCTGATAAACTCAATATATTCACACACAGCAGACATCGTTTAAATATTCTATAGAATTATATATGCTATAAATACTAAGCCACGACTGTATTTAAACTTTTATATTTTTAAGGAAATATTGTTGTGTGTTCAGCTGTGCCCTTCTTCTTTGTGCTGGAGGAGTAATTGACAAAAGCATCTGGGATAATAACTTCATCTCCCACTGTACCTGTAACAATTTAATTGGACAAGTCAGCCCAGCCAAGCATCTCTGGCTCTATGACTGGGAGACATGAAATTCATTGTCATTATTGTCCCTGTCATTTTGCAGCATTTTGTCCAGCCACAGAGTTCCTCTCACTCCACTGAGTTTTGTACCTCCAGGAGGCTGGAACGAGTGGTGGTGTGAGCCGAGCGGAGGTAGGGGTGGGATGTGGAGGGAGGGGAGGGGAGTGGGGGGGAAGGAGGGGGGGGGGGGATTTGATACTCATTTAGCTCTGCTCTCTCATTCGGCCATTTTGGCTTTTAACTGCTGATGATAATTATCATCATCATTATTGTTATCTTCATCAGTGTGTCAGGTTGTTAGCCGTGCTAGGCTGTTCATTCATAAATCCTGGTACCTCGATCTGACTAATCCCTGAATTCCTGACATTTAATGTAGTATTAATGCTCCTGTTTCTTTGCCCAGTGCCAATCTGTGACAGGCTCACAACAGAGAGCTGTGAATCACTGGGTCAAAGGTTATTATGAGGCTCAGCAATCACCAAGGATCAGACGCTGCCTACTGGTGCCGAGCCCCTCTCAAGCCTGGGCTGCTTGTGTGTGTGTGTGTGTGTGTGTGTGTGTGTGTGTGTGTGTGTGCATGCATGCATGCACATGCACACACACCACCGGTGGCATAAGTTTGCTAACCACATACTATAATGGTCACATTCACCCTACAGAGATGAAGAAGTGGATTCCATGGTTTTCCTAATACATCATGGCAGGGTGCATACTCTTGTATGTAATTCATTCTAAAATGTGGCCTTTAAATCTGTTGTTTTCTTGTTTTTTACTTTTTGCTTTCAATTTATTTATTTATTTCCCCGTAGTGGGGAATGGCTTCCAGCATGCCGTAGCATTAAGCAGAGCCCACCAGCTAGCTAGCCTCAAGTCGCTCAAATGTAAAATAAATCAGGGCACAAAGGAGCCTGTTCATTCCTGCAAAGTAGCAACATTTTCCCTGGCCAACAATGAGGACTTGAACTTACTTGGCAAGAACAAATAGAAAGAAAGTCACCCGAGACACCAACATTAAAAGTGATTAATCATCTCTATTCTCTCTTTACTTTTGAACCAAGGGATTGTCCAGCAATAAATCTTCAAAGATGTACATAAGAATCACTTCCTAATGAAACTGGGCTTTGTTCATTTGTCACCTTTTAGACCCTTTCATTTAAATTACAAAACTTGTGACCTTGTGACTCTGAATATAGATCTAGTATTTTAGAGTTGAAGAGGGATTAATCCATAAATCTTGATATTAGAGTTCTCTGTTCATTAAGAGTATTCTGCAGAGGGATCTTCAGCTGGAAAAGCAGATCAGCCACTGTCAAGATTTGTTTACGGTCATATTGACATATTGAAAAATGTGATTATCAGGAGTGGAAGGGATTGTTTTAAGTGATCCTTCGATGTGGATTTATTTTTAAAATGTAGGATGTATGTTGTTTGTATTGTGTTTATTCCCATCTAACTTAGTAAAATGTGTAAAAATGAGTACTGTGTATTCATGTGGGTGGAAGCACATTCAGAGGAAGTTTGATAAAAGATATTAATAGTAACTGAGCATCATCTAAAGGCATGAATAACACACCATCACGTGCTACACACAAGAGCAAAACACATACTGTCAAACAACAGCTCCTACCTCTGCACTCTTGCTATATATAAGGCTTTCGTTTACTCCTTATACCTCGCATTCCCTGCCTTTTCCCGAGGAGCAGTCCCCCTTCCCAGTGTAGGGGAGGGGAGGGGCGGTCGGGGGCCCACTCTCAGGCCAAAGGGCCACTGTGGCTTTAAGTGTGCTCCTTGTGTGGCCAGAGCAGCCATCGCACTGATGCAAAGTGACAGGGACAGATGTGACATATCGGTTCCGACACACTTCCATACCACCAGTCACAGGCTCGGGGTGACTCACATCCCCCTGCTCTGGTCCTGTCCCCCCGCTGCAGGACAACACAACGATGCTCGAATGAACCTCGCCATCGCCCTCACTGCTGCCAGGTATGGGGCTGCCATAGCCAATTACACTGAAGTGGTGCACCTACTGAAGAGGGCAGACCCTCAGACGGGGAAGGAGAGGGTCTACGGAGCGCACTGCAGGGATGTGATCACAGGTAAATCCAACAAAAGCTTCTTCCTTCCTTCCTGCCTCACTCTATTCCCGCTCTCTCTAGCTCTCACAACAGGGGCCCTCCCAGCACTTCTTACTCAGTGCTAGTTTGCACATAGTCATCGCACATCTAATGCAGGGGCTTTTAATATTTTATAAGCGTTTTATGGTGTAGAGGGCTGCTTCAGATCTTGTAGGGAGGAACATAAGATGGAATTAGCGTACTCCAAATGGCCTTACTTACCTTTTAAATGTCATGCATAGGGCTGGCTTAGAAGAATAAAGCAGTTAAGGGTAAAAGATGGTATTCTGAAACATTTCATGAATAACCAAGATTTGAGGATCTCAACACATGACCACCCCCTGATGTTTTAAAAGATGGAAGTGTGCTCTTGGAGGAGATGTCTCACTTTAATAATGTGAGAGGAGGGCCTCACATAGGGAGGGCTTATACTGAAAGGATAATAGAAACAGTTTTGTCATCAATTCTTTTTTCTTCATCTTTTTTTGTATTCCTTTTCTTCTTATTTGCAAAAATATGAATTCCTGGCTTATGAACTTGGCCATTCCATTTCTCCTCTTTCTCTCTCTTAGCAGTGATGGCATCACATGTCAAATTAGAAAGGGTAGTCCGTCATTCATTTTGTTGTCAAAACAGATCATTTGCTTTCCTCATGGTATCTTTTGATATGCGTCCCATTATATACTGTAGCTCGTCAACATCAAGCATCACATTAACAAACATTTCCCTTCCACGATTTCAAAAGGCTCCCTCAGTCACTGCCACTGAGCTACTTGGTGACACAAAGAGGCAAGAGGGAAATTAGGTATGTCTGTTTCCTATTAATTACAATCCTGGGAAGTCTCCCATGGACACACTCGAGCCACTCTATTACGGAGAGAGGGGGGCGTTCGCTGATAAATTAATAATCCGGCTTGTCACCAGCCACAGATGAATAGCCCTTGGTGATTGATGCTGTTTTCTTTCATAGGGCAGGAATTTGATGTCAGAGCCAAATGTGTTATCAATGCCACGGGACCTTTTACAGACATGCTGCAGAAAATGGATGATCAGACGAACCCCGACATCTGTCAGCCCAGTGCTGGGGTGCACATCGTCATCCCGGGCTATTACAGGTAACTAACGGTGGGCCCCTACGTCTCTGTCACTGTCCCCCTGTATCACCTGCTCCTTAGCGCTGCCATCTCATCATTTCATTAGCTAGCGCCAGTAGAGACTCCTCAACCTCTGGCCACAACAACCAGACGCTGTCTGGCAGCTCTGTTGGTATGGGTGGCTCAGAGCAGGTGCTTAGTTGAAATGAGCGCCACAGCTGAAGAGTGTCATGGCGTCATGTAATCATTTTCATAACTGTAATAGAAGATTTACATCTCCTGTGTGTAATTCCAGCCTGATCAAACATAATTTCCTCTTGTGGAGGTTGCAACTCCGTTCTGATTGGATTCCTCTCAGCTGCAGCCAGCACTGGGATTTCTGATTTCTTGTTGATGCATGTTATTTGTGTTTGCAAGGGAGGAAGGCTACTCCTGTGACCCAGCCTCCCCCCTCAGCTATGCCTGTGTTAAATTGAGTCAGTGCCACGTGCATGTGTTTTAAACAGGACAATATGTGCACCCTGGGTTGAGGCTAGGGGAGCAGCGGCTGGAATTGAAACCAGCTGAATTAATCTCCTGGAAACAGCGCTGACAGGAGCCTGATTATGGGGTGTCCCTTCAACCAGCCCGGCCTGCTCGTGCCCTCCCCTCCACAGCAGACCAAAGGTTAATGCAGTCTTCTTGTTTGTTCCCCTCCCTACCCCGGCTCGCTCCCATGCACATACGTACACCTCCAGTCCGGACAACACGGAGCTCCTGGATCCTGTCAGGTCATCTTCTCATTGGGAAAGGATGCCCAAACACACCCACACAACACTGCAGGCCATCCTTGTGGAGGCAGACATCAACTTCATCCTGTCTGATATAAAAGGTAATTATCACATTGATTTTCATGCTAACTTATGTGATCTCTGTTCAGTAGATTTTTTCTTTGCTTTAGTTTTTTGCAAGAAAAATTTAACTGAATTGGAAATTGTCAAGATGTCCTGTGACTATGTGTCTGTAGTCAATCTTACTGTACAGTGTTGGTATATGCAGAGCACAACTGTGAAGCTAAGGTATAACTAGCACAACAATGTCAACATAGCATTTCTCCCAGGGAAAAAAAGAAATAGTCATCACTGTGCACTTACACTTGCGGCACTATAGCCTGGACGTTTGAATTAGACCTAATTCATAACAGCCATTTATGATAATAAATACACGTCCCCCGGTCGCGGGGGGGGGGGGGGGGGGGGGGGGG
>JAVQJL010088478.1:0-43611 GCA_036024295.1 Nannoperca obscura | reverse complement strand
ACCGTCATCTGCTTTGAACCTCACTTCTCACATGTCGTCACCTGGCCTTTTGCAGAGGACACAGACCTCTTATCTAGACACGCACGCACGCACGCAAGTAATACCTCTGGTCTCATTTCAAGTCCTGACCTTTTAGGGGTTTACTAACTGGTAATGATAATGCTAGAGTAAGCTGAAATGTGCCTGCTGCCGGATCTCATCATATTTGTCAAGCTCCTGCTCTGTTTGGCATAAGATATCAGTCTGGCTGGGTAGTGGGAGGTTGACTCACTCACCATATGTGTATGTATGCGTGTGTACGTGAGAGAGAAATACACAATAAGAGGATGTGTATTTATATAAAAAGGAGTGGACAAAATAACAGAAATCCCTGAAATGTGTCTAATCAGGTGTGCAGCCAGCTTTTTGTGATGTTTTGTCTGATAGGATTGTTCAGGACAGTTCCACATATTAAGTAACTGATGCAGAAGCAATTTATTAAATTCAATTCACGGCTAGCTGCCTCATATTGCATTAGAAAAAGTCATTTAAAAATGGCAACAGACATTTATATCACACACATACTGCTAATTGTCATTTTTCTAAACATTTACTCCTCTGTATAGCGGAGGTTGTAATTGTGATTTATATACACCAGTGTTAAACACAAAACATTTTGACACATTAAAACAGTATATAATATATCCAGACAAAACACTCTCGGCTGGTTTTGAAATGACACAAAGCTGACTCCAACCCGTTTGATTATGTTATCCTGACATAACTGGGCGAAAAAAGTTTGCATTGGTGGAAGATGGGTTTGGTTCTCTACAACTCTCTCCATAACGACTACATAGTGTTGGCAAGCAAATTGATTCTCAAATGCGTGTAGGAGGTAGGGACTGGCTGCGAGACTGTTTCATGTCTCTTTAACTTCCTTATGCTGTGGTGTTTCCATTATTTTCTTCCAGAGTATGTATGTGCAGCAGTGACTGAGATCAAGAGAGCATGGTCACCTGTCACAGAGATCTGGAATTGCCACTCAGACACACTTAACATACATAAATATAGAGAACGGTATTTGTGAGGATGTTTATATCCTGAACGTGTAACATAAACCACGTTATCAAACCATGTTCAAAATTGAAACAGACGATGGAACGTTTTGAAGGAGGGTAAGATATTTAAGTCTTTACTTGACAAAACAATTGCTTTTTTACAGTCTCACTGTGGATACTGAATGATGAACTGAACTTCAGGAAATAATACTGCCCCCCCACAGAAAAATCAATGTCTAGGATTTTGGAAATGAACTCTTTCATTTACAATCCCTGTTACTTCCAGTTTGTAGTCTAGGGACTCTCTTTTATTAGGGCACCGTATGCACACACTAATAAAGCACCACATACTGGCAGGGCTCCACGCTGATTTAATTCCTCCAAGGAATTCACAAGCATGATTTTGTGATGGTAATTAAATAAACCCATCCCAATTTTGAATCTCAAGTTGCCCATGTGCTCCTTTTTTTTTGTGCTTTTATTAGCTTGAATGTATTTTTAGGAGCACACGGGTGTTGTTGGGTGACAATCCTCTTAACTCCAACTTCAGAGGTTTCATTATAGTGCTGCAGCTTTTGAAAGTCAAGTTCAGAAAGTGCAAACCCAAATGAGACACGTGATGTCTGTGAAACCTAGGCATGGTGTTGCAAAAATAAATATGCAGGAATCAATTGAACTCTCTGAGCAGTTTCTAAATAATGAAGAATAAAATTATGAATTTGCCTTATGAAAATCTAGATGCAATTATACTGTATTATTATCGTTATCAAGCTGAACATTTTTCTTACTTTCTGTAGTTTATGCATGTGTTGTCATCATATGCAAAGCTGCCACGATAACTCCACTATAAGTGGAAACAAACGGGAGGGAGAATGTTAAAAAGCTCTTGTGTAATTCGACTTCACAAACAGATTTGGAAGAAATTCATGCAGAAGTTTTTAGAGATTGCCGAAGACTCGGAAGAAGAGAAGCAACATGAAGCGATACTGTCCGCAGACAACCAAAATACCCTTTGAAGTCCTTGTGACTTTGATCAGGCTGACAAATCCTGCTTTAAAGTAGGACCGGGCGTCTATATGCCTCCAGGCTTTGTTTGGTGTAATGTTACTTCTCCAGTTTCAAGCTACATAAAGATATACGTAAATATGTCAGGAAATTCAATCTCTGGCCACATTCCATTTGTCAAACACCGACTGTTTGGTATATCGTAGTACTATCGACTTCAATGGCCTTAAATTTTACAAGATGTTGATTTGTTTTCTCTGAGTTTAGCAACTCTCCCCATCCATAGAATCCACTGGTTTGTAACTAGGTAGTGGTACAAGGTGTAGTATCACGTAAAGAGTGACATCAATTCATACCTTCTATTCTATCATAATCCGCTTCATGCAAAAAAGAAAAAAACTCTTTTACATACTAGTTTATGACTTATATATATATTTGCAATGTTTATTCACAGTTAAATAATTTATCCTAATTGAGTTTATATTTTGTTCATTATAAATATATTGCATATGTAATAACATATTTGAGTATGCACATGTTAATGAATCAATACATCATAAAAAATGCACTGTTAAGGAATGAAGTCAGTGGTTGATGCCTTATTTCTCGGTGTTTGACAGTAAATGACACAGTGTCTCTCCTTACCCGGGACTTCTCCTCCAGTCTGGTCATCATGACGATGGTGTTGGATCTTTGCTCCCACACCATCCTCCAGAAGTCGCTCAGCGTCTCTGGCAGTGGCCCCTGTGTGGCGATGTAGGCATTCTGCTTCCTGTAGCCGTCGATGTAGTTGGCATTGATATAGTCGCTGCCTGGAACGGCTGTAGCAAAGACAGGCAGTCAGGATGAATCCCATACATCACGCAGTATGGTTTATTTGATCTAATAAGGTTGCTCAGAAAAAGATCAGATTAGGATCTTGATCATTTTAATCAAATTGCATGATAAATGTGCAGATTTTTTTCACACATTCACACACAGACAATGTGCGTGTGTCTGTCACTTATGCTGCATGGCATTTTCCATTCTACATGTTACAATCAAAACTCAATATATCGATGGAGTTTTTGTAAGCAGCATTCAGGCGAACGCAATGTTATTGGTACTTGTGAAGGAGGTCTCAATCGATGGCAGGCTCAGTCAATGGCTATCTGAGGGGTTAAGTGGTTACATGAGCTCTTACCATCAACAGAGGTAAGCACCACTCTGGAGTGGTCGTAGGCAATGACGTTCGCATAGCGATTCTTTGGCTTGTTGACTTCCATGTTGGAGTTCTCCCAGGTAAACTGCTGGCCTGGATCAATGGACTGTGAGAGAGGGCAGGAAAGAAAAGAGATGGAGAGAGGACAGAGATACGCAGACAGAAGGAAAGAAAAGAAAAAAGAAGCACAAAAGGAGGCTTTAGAGTGTAACATGGATAAAACGGAGCAAGACAGGAGGGGAAGGGAATAGTTTAAAATTACCCTACTGTCACCCATTCACCTGCACTATACTAGGGACAACAAAGCCTATAAATGGAACATATACCGACACCATGCCTCTTGAAAAGCCACAGTGGAACGCTACAGGTAAGTGGTTTATACTGTAGAGGAGACTGTGCAGACTCAAGCAGTCAGTTAGAAAAGCGCCATATTGCTGGCTACACTGCTACAACTACTGCTGGAGCATGAACATGTTGATTACTGCATGACATTTTACGCCATGAAAGCTAATGAAGCAGAAATGCACTTGCTTTAGTGATTTTAATGAATTACAACAAAATAGTTTTCATAGATTGAGCCAATATTTCTCAAATTTCTAAACTCAACGGGATGAGTATTCATTTTAGCTGGGAAAAGGTTCATCCTCTCCCTGTAGGATGGTCCTATTGAGTTACCCAATTCTGAGAAGTCGCTTGCATGACTTCTTGTGATGCGATTCCTCACATCCTCCGGTCTTTTCTTATTTTCTCATCTTCTATTTCTGTTGCCCTTTCCTATCTTGCATTTTAGTTTCACCCTCTCCTGTTCAGCCCCTCTCCGTTTCTAACCCTTTCCTCCTTACGTTATTTGTCTCTCTGGCCAAGACGACAGTAGACTGCATACATATCGATCTGGGAAGATATGTGACGGCCTCCCATCCCTTGGCTCGATAATGTCACAGAGTCTCTTGTTATTCCGTATCGATCCCCCTCAGCTCACACCGGAACCATGTCCACTAATTCCCCAGACCTTTCGCCTCGCAAATCCAGAAGGAGTCAAAACGACACCTCCAAAATTACCTTCACTTACTTAACGTGGCTTTAGTACTAATTTAATTATTAGAGGTTATTTTATGTCAAAACTTGACAGCTCAAAGATAATAATCATAATTATTATTGGATCATGGATAAAACAAAGTGTGAAAGGTGAGGCCTGGAGAGAAGTGGAGATTAGGATCCTGGGCCATGAAGTGATGAGTAATATAGCATTTAAAAAAAAAATTCCTGATGTGGTGTGGTTTACCTAAAAATAACAAAGATGCTCTTGATTTGAGAATCACAGCAAGTGGGCTTTCAATTGCACAGTAGTTCTAGCACTCATTACTTTGTCCTATGGAGTAATGTGGCACCTACATAAGTAGAAATATGACGTAAAAGTTATATACAGGCTATTTTGGACTAATTTTAGACAAATTTGTTTTTGAAGACATAACAAATGTGAAGGAAATATGCAGGAAATATGCAGGAAATCTTCCACTACAGCTCCAAATTGCTCAGCAGAGAGAGTCATGTGAGCATGGGCCTACTGCTGCTGATGAGCTCAGCACTGCCAATTTCTCCGTCCGTGCCCGCCAGTACAAAGAGAAAGATTTCATCTGCAGTCAAAACATGTCATATCCATTTGAGAGCTCAGTGAACACAGCGGGCACACTAGACTGATGACAACTAGCAAACAAGTTAGGTAGAGATGGTAGAAAGAGGTGAGAAGCAAACCCCAAGGTATTCTCGCTGACACACTGGAAATGCTTTCAAATGAACATAATGATCCTATGACAACTGCAGCATGATATTTCTTCCTGCGATAAAAAAAATATTGTCAGGGGGAGCTGCAGCATGCCTGATTGACAAATTCTGCGCATTACGCAGTGTGCTCATTGCTCAGCGTGATGCAGACTGGCGTTGGTGGTAAAGGAAGTGTCAGGCCGCCTAAAACATCAGGGAGAGGAAGTGGTGAAGCCTCTACAAATTCCATGCCTTGGGGTAAGGCGCAACGGGAGCAGCCGGCGAACGTGACTGTGACAAAGCGCCATGAGCTCCACCACAGCGCCTTGGCTGGAGCAGAGACGGGCGGCCATCTGCCGGGCCATGGAGGGGGTCTTCCCTGGCTTGGAATGGGGCCGGGCTGTTTGCCTGCAGTCATACAAGCCACTTCTCTGGCTTGATTCGTTTACACTAACTCAACAGGCCGGGAGGGCGATGTGCCGGAGAGGCACAGAGCAAAGCAAGAAAGCACTTAATTGAGTGCAGATTTTTACCAGGGCCTAATTATCTCCCCAGTTAGCTGTTAATTTCACAGTGAACCAGATATAAAATCGATTTAAATGATATACTAGGATATTATATGTGCAACTTTGCATACAAACATACAATAAATGGATATGTGGTATAGTTCCTTCTTACAGATTTCATTTTAACTACTACTCTCATTGATAAAGAGGGTGGACAAAATATTATAAAACGCCTCTCGGTATGGTGCAATACAGTTCAGCTGCACCACAAACTACATCTTCCAAAATGACCATAAAGTGGAATCAACACCATCATAAAACAGTCTGAACAAAAACTATAAAAAACACTATAACCTTATTGACAGTAGATTTACTGCTTTTGTATTAGGATGCATTAGTTTCAGCCGGGAGTAGTACAACTGAGGCAAAATAACAAATGAAATTTGAATGAATAAGGCTTTACTCATATAAGATGAAATATACAAACATTGTATGTTAACGTAAGCACCAGTTCTAAATGTGTTGTTTATTTTTATGAAGGAAATACCATTGGGTAGATGATAAAACGGTTACATAAGGCTATCAAATAGATGTTATTTTCAGTAAACATCAGGGAGAGGGCAGATAACAAAATGGCTATAAAATGTTGGCTAAAGTTTAGGCTTGTGGTGATGCTTGGGGAAAGGTCATGAGGTCACCAAAATAAATGTGTTGTTTCTCTCTGGCGTGTGAAATTGCACAGCAAATTTCATGCAACATATGCTGTTCCCACAAACAGACGGAAGCAATCACGTAACCCTTTAAGTTGAAGGTAAAATAAAAAGATATACAATCATTCCAACAGCTGTGTTGGTTCAATCAATGTTAGGAATAGAGCTGATTAGACAAAACCGATCGAACAATCAGAACAAATAAATACAAGACAGCTCTTGTTTTTCTGTATTCAAGGATGCCTCTCTTCTTCATCTGCCCTCGCTTCGTCCCCAAACCAGCTATGTGCCACTTTAAATGCAAATTCACTTATTTTTTGGGGGGAAGAAGAACACTGACAAGAGATAATCCCTCACCGAGTTGCACCAGAGAGACCGCCTGCAAAATAACGTTCTTTGGGGGAACATCAAGACGCGCACAGATTGTCTAAGCAACTCACCACCTGCTAGTTTTGTGAAAAAGAATCTCGCAGCATTTAATGTAAGTGTTGGTTTCCTGGTGGGATTGGTAATAGAGCTGTAAAAAACGACTGAACATTGTCTGTGAAAGAAGTCTTCCATAATCCATTAGAATACATGCATATGGGATCAAAGAGCCATAAACACAAAACTTCCTCCCAGACATGATAACAAAGAAACACATTTATATGCTTGAAAGGGGGAAACACTGATACAGTATTAGTTTATAGTTCTTACCTCATACTCCTGGGAAAAGCGGAGACCATCGTTGGCCTTCAATCGCTCTATGTGGTCAGCAAGGTCAATGACAGGAATGGGTGGGTGCTCCCTCATTCCTGGGAGAGGAAGAGAAGGAAAAGGGGAGGAGACAAAGAAAACAGTGAGATCTGGCTGTTTGTAGATCAGACATTCACATCGACTTAGACGAACATTGGTTGGACCACAGGGTGAGTGAGACTGCCAGTGGGACCATGAGGTGGCTGTGTAAAGGTGAGAAGAGTGCACTTTGTTCAACAATGCATGAAGAGAGGGAGAGGAGAGAGCGCACACGTTGAAACAGGCTGGTGACATTTGGTGATATCAACATGCTAAGTGAGGAGGACAAAGGTGGGGCTGGCACGGCGATGCACATGAGTGACTGGGTGAGCATGCTCCTGGAAGGAAGCAGGAGGCAGACATCTCTCTGACTCCACAACGCTCAGTTGGTGGCAGAGGTGGGATCAGAGCAAGAACCCACAAGTCTTTACAAATCAGTCACACTGTCACGGAAAAAAACTAACTGGTCACCAGCCAAAACTCATTTCTTTGAAAATCTCTTTCCCAACAATGGACTATCTTTCGGCCCAGCCTGGAGCGCTTGGGCTGGATTAATTTCAAACAACCCCCCTGCCGCTTTCTAGATTTCTCATCGCCGGGTTATTGGATGATTTATTGCTAATCTACCGACACAAATTCCCCCCTGTGCCTCTGAACTTGGCAAGGCTCTGTGCTTAAACGGATTGCTGGGAACTTGCCTTATGTGTTAAAAGTTAACTGTATGCGATGCCTGAAGAAGCTCTAAGGTTATACACGGAGCATCATTAACCTTTAACACATAGCCTTGACGGCACACAGAGATCAGAAAGACACTTTAGAAAAGGTATAAATATTAACATTAGCGCCTCTGGCTGAGCGCATCTGTAAGATCATGGGTCATGCTTTCAGATGAGCGACCACTGCCAGCTCATTGTTACTGTAATGCTAATTGATGATGGCTGGTATCTATGACCACTGCACAAGATGAGACCTGACCAATTATACTAATTTAATCCCATCACACTGAGGGACCTGTGAGCACATTAACATCAGTGTGTATGTGTTTGTGCGTGTTTAGCCAAGTATTTTACAGCCACGGTGTTGAGTAAATGGAGAGTGAAGCCATAGATGACAAGACTAATGCACGGCAAGCGCAACTGTCCGCACTGCTCAACTATCCATGAAACCATCTAGTCCTCTGCCTCCGCACCAGAAAGGTGATGTGGGAAGTTCACAGCCAAGACAGGACACTGGTGGATCCTTTGAGCGCCAGAGGCTACAAGCTTGTGGGCTTGTGATGTCTGTCAGGACTGCAACAGGGGAATGGGATCAGGAGCGAGTGTGAGAGGAAGAAAGACTGCATGTGTGGGAAATACACAGTAGGTGAGAGAGAAACTAACTTGGAGTGTTGGGGCAGCGATGAGAGCTGGGACCTGTGGAAAGAGGAGAGTGAAGGAGGGAGAAGGAAGAACACTCAATCAATGGAGATGGCTCAGGATCAGACCAGGGCCAAACAGTATCCGCAAATAACCTTTTAAGCTAGTTGGAGTGCGCCGCAGGTGGTGTTTGCACTCTCAGGACAATTCAAGTAGTGGAGTTTAGGCTGTTAAACAGAAGTGCATACAAACCTTTACTTTAAAGTACTCCCCTGTGACTGCTCAGTGTAAACAGCACTACTGAATAAAGGGCTCTACATGTTTAATCTGAAGTGTAAAGGGTAGTTTTCACTTTATTAAAACTTGGGTGTCATTGTCATTGTTTTGGCCATCATTATGGTTATGATAACATTATAATCACCAAGGTAATTACTGAGATCTGGGTATATGAAACTCTAAAATGCACTACACACTTTATCTGAAGTGTCAAACACAAGTGATCTCAGCTAAGTATGTGCAAATAGTATCTGAACCAAGTCTGCCAAGAATAAAGCAGGTCAGTTACTCACAGAACCAGCTGCTGTGCCAAAAGGTACAATCGAGGTCTGTTTGACAAACCAACATGCTGGAGACATGAGCTGCAATCGGCTTGGCCACTTAACAACAATCAGAATCAGAGCAGGAATGTTCACCTGATCTGGGCGAATCAAATAGGGGGGTGTGGGGGGGGCAGAGGAACGGGCTGTTCAATATTTACTCAGCTCAGCCTTGGAATCTCGTTTTCACAAGCTAGATGCAGCCTTGTTGATTTTCTATAATCACCACTCTTGAAGGAAAACAGTGAGTTGGAAAGGGAGAGAAAGAAGGAGATACATGTTGACACACACAGAGACAGAGAGAGAGAGAGAGAGAGAGAGAGACAGAGAGAGAGAAAGAGAGAGAGAGAGAGAGAGAGAGAGAGAGAGAGAGAGAGAGAGATTACCCTACAGGGGGAAATGGAAGACAAAAGAGGAAAGAGGAGGAGTGGGAGGATGGGAGCGGCAGCACTGCTTAATTCCTCTGCAGGGGTTCAAAAGGGCCGTGTGTGTGTGTGTGTGTGTGTGTGTGTGTGTGTATACGGTAAATGGGATCTTTAAAAACCAGTGAGAAGGGATACACACATCTCTACCCCCTCCTCCCCCCCACACACACGCACACACAGAAACAGGCACAAACGCGCGTGCACCGGGGTTGACATTTTCTCTCAGCTCCTTTGTTCCCTCCGCCTGGCTCACCTTGACATCAGAGGCAGCAGGACTCATTACCAGCTAGGGGGAATGAAAGGAGCTCATGGAGGGAGGAGGAGCGAGGACCGGGGGAGGAGGGAGGAGATCAGGAGGAAAAAGGAAGAAGGCTGATGCTGAGGCGGGCACCCTGACACAACCCACCCGCCCACCCCACTGAGCGTGGATGGAATCTAAATTCACTCGGCCTGACTCCACTGATGGCGTCCAGAGCGGATGATGGCGAACGTGATTTGTTTATTTTAATTTATTGACCAGTTCTTCTTTTTTTTTTTTTTTTTGAGAACTGTTCAGATTTACAGCCTGAGGATAAATAACTAAATAAGTTGGATACATGAATTTCATGCAGCAACACAAAGCACTAATAAACAAGAGATCCATCAAAAAGAACAGTGAGCCAGGCATTCATTGTAAAAGTCAATTGCTTTTGGAAAAGCTGTTTAGAGTTTAGTTGAAAAATTCCAAAATGCATTATCCACCATTTGAGGGGAAAAACTGAAAATAAGATAAAAAAGAAAAAAATATATTAAAAAACACTTTTTAAAAAGGTATGAGTGACCTTTATACATTTTCTTTCAGCGTTGAAGATAGGATCATCTGATGAATTTCAGAGAGGATTTTCATTTTGGAAAGAAGCCCCATCAGAATATACCTCTGACAAATTTTTTTTATGAAACCAACGTTGACTGAACCTGCACTTTTTTCAGTACTGTATAAACATTCACAAAATTCTTAAACTTGCCCAATACAACAAACGTTCCTCAGTTTACGACTAAGGAGGTCAATGAGAGCAAAGAGGAAGACGGTTCCGTGTTCGTGTCATATCAGAGTTGTCTACGAGGGTGTCAACATCCAAGTCATAATTATGACAAAAGTTTGTCGTTCAATGTTTTTAAACCTACATTTAATGGATAAGGTGTTACATTGTCATTGCGCAGTTTTTTTTATCCTCACACGACCAACTTTGTGATCATGCATCCATCAAGTCGTCAACATGGGAATCTTATCCATCTCTAACACCCATCCCACCCAGCACATAGGTTCATTTATCAGGGATAGCTGCAGAGGGAGAGGGAGGGAGAGCAGAGCAGAGCAGAGCAGAGCTACATGATTGTATGTATGATTGTCAGACTGTTGATTATTACCTGGGGTCTGATAGTTGAGTCTTCTCATCTCCACAGGGTCAGAGGAGTTGGCCAACAGGGAGTCTTTCACCCCACCCGAGTGCTCATCTTTAGGTAGGGGTGATGCCCGTTTCCTGAGGTGGCAGAAACAGACAGTAAAGGTGTTAACCACATCATACATCATGCCTAGACCACCTACCTGCTTACACATACGCAC
This sequence comes from Nannoperca obscura, assembly GCA_036024295.1. Taxonomy (NCBI): domain Eukaryota; kingdom Metazoa; phylum Chordata; class Actinopteri; order Centrarchiformes; family Percichthyidae; genus Nannoperca; species Nannoperca obscura. The sequence goes on along the minus strand of JAVQJL010088478.1, from coordinate 32,638 downwards.
ATAAAAGAGCTCTAAACGTAGCCATCAATTCCTCACGCTAACTGCAAGTGCAAATGACAGGATGATTAAGAATGATATCAATTTTTCCTCTATATTGTTAGAAAAAAGGACTGAAGGAAATGCACACATTTTCACTGTACTGCACACTTGATGAGGCTAATGGCATAGTTAATGGTTCTCAAAACTAGTTCTAAGGACCAGCAATTCAAGAGACAGTAGGTACGCGGGCATTACCCCCATTAGTTTGCCAATTGGAGTTTAATGTGTTTGAAGAAACGCCATCATTTTCCAGGAGTGGGCTAGGTTGGGGTTGTTTGCTGCTGGATAGGTGACAGCTGCTGTGTGGGTATGTGTACACGAGTGCGTGTGTTTGCGTGTAGCAAAGATTTAAATGTGTGATTTTCACTGCTGTGTGTGTGCGCTAACAACACATTGTGTTTACTGGCTTTCCAGATTGAGAGGAAAACAGGCGGATGCTGTAATTAGCTCATCAGCTGGGTGGCACAACACTGGGTAATTAGACCAGTTCTGCAGCACCTGCGCTGCCATGCCCAGACTAGCTGAGTCTAGCATAGCACAGAGCAGAACAGCACAGCACAGCTCGGACTTGCTCAGCTCAGTCGACCGTAGCTTTGTCCATCAGGCGGAGAGAGGAATACAGCCTGCCTGTATTCTAATGTTCAGACAGCCAGCATATGTTGACATACACACACACAAACAGGCACGCAGATGAATGCCTTCCCACCTCACTCACTTTATGCCTTCCCACCTCACTCACTTTCACAACTACACACAAATACAGCTGCAGACTCACAAGCCTTCTGACTGCAAATGGAAATGGGCGTAAGGAAGCATCAGGGTGCCCTGTGGAAATTTCACATCTCATTGCACTCCATTTGCAAGTAGCGAGCGTAGGTTTTAGGCAGGAGCAGGGCCTTCTGTTGAAGCCCGGCGTGGTGAGAATACATAAAGCTGTTGGTGCACACACACAGCCTTAACCCGGTCCACGTCAGCCTCTGGGGCTTGGGCCTCACCGCCACCTGTTATCTTATGCTGCAGGGGCTTAAGCTAATGCTAGCAGCGTGACGGCTAATCTATGACAAGCATCTTTTCCTCTCCAGCCGAGAGCTGAGCCAGACCGTATCCGGTTTTCCCAGAGACTGCTGCTGCTGCTGGGCTGGGGGAGGGGGTGAAAGAGTTGGGCATCTGTGATCTGTTCTCCACAACCCTCATGTCTCCCTCTGACCCAATCAGATGCCAATCTACATGACACTTTAGTGCTGGGCTAAAGTAAACATGGCAGCAATCTCAATGGGGTTATTCATGTCAGGCTAAAAGTGAGGGTTAAGACGTGTGATAATGTAAGTACACACACACACACCCGGACACAGCAAGAGCGTATGAGTGTGTGTGTAGCACAGGGTGTGCTTAATGAGGGTAGAAGAGGGCCCTTTGTTGAGACTTCTGCCAGGAGGAAGCAGGGAGAGGGGGGAAAAAGGCTAGAAGTGGAGGAATGGGTCTTGGTGGAAAATGTCAGCTTAAAAGATGGGAACATTTCTTTTTCAGCAGTTTCCCTGTCTGGCATTTACTTCACAATGGCCCATTCAGCAGCAGGTGATGCCTTGGCATATTCAGATGGGGCCAATCCTGAAGGGGCGCGCTGACACTGGCTAGATAATGAAACACAGCACGGAGACAAACCATAGCAGACAGGATGATCTGAGGAGGAACACTGGCACTAGATGTGGAACATGCACTGGTACACAGATGTGACCTGGGGGTTCCTTTGACCCCAGTTATCAAGGGCTGCAGAGTCTGCTGCTTCTCCTGTCTTGTAAGTCATGCAAAACTGAGCAAATCAGATTGGACACATCGATTTAAAGAGGTTTCCTTTTATTTCTGTTTGAGTGGATTTTTGTGTGTGTGTAATGCTGATTGGAGCTGAGAGGAAGCTGACAACTGCAACCCTAAAGAGCCAAAGGGCCAATTTCACAATTCAACACAAATGAAAGGGACTTGGGTGGTGGGAGATGAAGTTGTGAGTGGTGTAACGGTGACAGTACCCACCTTTCCTGTTTGCTGCATTCACAGGGGGCAAAAAGAAGGGGGGGGGTGATTAATAGGTAATTGTTATCCATATGGACCTACAACTTCTTTACTCAAAGATTGTTCTAACTCTGTACTATTTTCAGACCTTAGTCCAGTTCTTCCAAAAACGTAAAACACATCTTGAAAGCACAGCATAAAAATATATTTTAACACTCGCTGGAGACTTTTGAGGATAACTTCATCATTGTTCACTGCTGGTGTTGGCGAATATGCAGGTAGCAATAACAACCTGAGCAAGGCTGTGATTATTCCTTTGCACATTTACTGCCAGTCCACAATGAAAAGGGCACACAGCCACCCCCCCCACAGTCCCTCCTGTCGATCTGTGTCTACATGGAGAAAGGGCTTCCAGACAGAGGATGTGCTACTCAGCAGTGAGCTGTCTCAAGGCCTATTATTAACTGGTCCCTTTGTAAGTCTACTGGAGAGGGCAGCCGCACAGCAGTCTGCGAGGCTGTGGATGGCAGGTTGGAGAATAGGTATGATGTGACATGGAGAATTTGTAATGGAGTCATCAGGAGAAGCTAGGGAGGTGGGACATGTCATTTCAAGTCAAGTCATGTCAACTTTATTTATATAGCCCAATATTACAAATCACAATTTGCCTCATGGGGCTTTACAATCTGTACAGCATACAACACCCTCTGTCCTTAGAGCCTCGATTGAATGAGAAAAAACTCCCCAGGGGAAGAAACGGAAGAAACCTCAGGAAAAGCAATAGAGGAGGGATCCCTCTCCCAGGACGGACAGACATGCAATAAATGTTGTGTGGGCAGAATAAGAGTCACGGAAAATCGTGTCCAGGATGGATCCAGGAGGACATAGTAATTAGGATGAAACCAAGTGAGGCAAATAATGGCTTGTAGGTAATAGATTCCCATCTAAATGGTATTTTTATAGTGTCCAAACCACATTATTGTTATTATTATTACCTCCTCCTCTGTTACAAATAATACTAACACGCCTAAAGACAGGCTGCTTGTATCTAGGATGTATCTATCTACACTTTAAAACTGACTGATCATTTTAGTAATGTTTAAAGGAAAAATTACAAAAAATTAATAGTTCCAGGTCCTTAAATGTTTTGCCTGACCAACAACCCAAAACCCCAAAGAGATTAACAAGATATAAAAATTAGAAGAGCAGCAAATGTTTGGCACTTTTACTAAATAAATCACCTAAAATGATTAATCAGTTATCTAAATAGCTGTTGTCCAACGAATCGACTACTTGTTTCAGCACTAGTTGTATCAGTATCCATTTCAGTGTGCCCCCCCGGCACCTTGCTGGCCTGTGTGTGACCGCAGTGTGCTGCACAGGGGCAGCTGAAGTGCTTTTAAGAGATATTGACTGAGCTTTTAGTTAAGCCCTCTGTTGCAGCCTTCTGTTTCTTATTTAAAAAATACCAATGGTGTTGGCCAAAACACATTTCTCACTCCTAACTAAGGGTTTTTGACAGCCAAGCTGTGCTTTTCATTAGGGAGGCAATGTCAGCTGCCATGTCAACTGACACTTAACATAGTACTGTTAAAAAATGGCCAACTGAGCCCAATTCTTTTGGGGAGAAATTTGAATTTTCTAAACGACAAATCAATCTGCCTTTGGTTCATTTCCTGTTACACTGTATATTGTGGTAAGGAAATTTGATGTTACAGTTTGGTGTGTGAGCAGCATGGTGCAAGTGGCAGAGAGGATTGTGTCTCATTACCATTCCTGATGCAACCAAAAGAAACCTACATTCACAAGTGTCAATGCAGTTGAACCTCGCACAAACACACAAAAATGGCATAGCCTCTTACTTCTTAAAGAGCAGGATGGCGATGACGATGATGATGATGAGGACCACAGCCAACACTGGGCCCATGACCCACAACATTTCGGGTTGCTCCATCCCTCGAGCCATACTTGTTGTGACCTGGATTGGGTCTGAGTAGGGACTGGCTGAAAATGTCAACTGTAAGGGAAAAGAAAAAAGGAAAAGTGCAGGTGCATGAGATCCAAGTCACTTCCGAGCTATAACAATAAATATTATACATTTGAATAGTGTCTTTTATATTAGCAGCCTCTTATTATACAGTATTTTCTGCAGCTAATGTAACAATGCTGGAAACAACGAAATTCTAAGAGTACATATGGTGCTAGCTAAATTTATCTTGATGATTAAAGAGAATCAAAATATCTGACTGCAGATTTCTTGTTTCTTGCACGCTGAGAACTGAGTTATTTCATGCTAATAATAGGGCACAGTTCAAGGATGCAGCAGGAACGAGCCATAAAGCTATCGACCTAACTCAAAAGACACTTTCCCAAAAACAATCATCATCTTGGTTAATGAAGTTATTATTATGTTTCTATTAAACCACTGCATCAAGACAGGAGAGTGAGAGAGGCAGAGACAGAGAGGCAGGGATGAGTGTGCATGTCCCTTGGCCACTTAGATAAATGGGGGCACAGGAGAGGACTCATCTCTTCTTCATTAGTGTTCACACCGTGACGGAAGAGGAGGAGGCGGAGGTGACGGTGAGGGTGCGTTTCCACCTTGGTTGTAAATGAGACATCTCTCCGCTCCTTCGTCTTCAAATGACGGGGGGGGGGGGGGGCATGGAGGTGTGCGTGAGTGTGTGTTTACGAGGCAACGCAGTATGATGTTTAAAAAGTGTCTGAAAGAAGAAGGAGTCCAACTGCAAGAGAGCAAGGTGACAGATGAGAAAGAGAAAAAGGGAGGTGTGAGGCATCTGTCATTAGAGCTCAGCGTGACTATTGAACGGCGATGGGAAATGCAGGTCTGGGAGGGGGGGGGGGGGTGCGGAGGGGCATGGGTGACAGATCGGAGCCCTCGAAGGGAATTGGGCTCCCAGCATACAGCGGGAGTGGCGGGGCGGCAGGCAGCAGTAATCCGGATCATTAGCCGCACAGCAGCCTGCTCTTCGGCACACAGGCAGATATTAATTGGAAAGATAAGCTGAGATGAGCTCAAAGAGTCCTGTGCTCTGTCATATAGTTCTGTTATCTCTCCTTCTCTTGGGCAACTGCCGGAAAAATTTACAGTATGAGTGTGAGAATGTTACAGCATGTCTCAATCGTGTATGCGCAAACCGGCGTGCTCTGATATTAGGCACAGACACAAGATAACTCAAGTAGGAAAGTAAAAAGAATCACATTTTCATATTAAACTGGTAGTTTAAAGCAGCAATGCTTTGCATTTGTCTTTGTCTCTCACGCACACACCAGGCACATGAGACCGGTTCCCTCTCGTTCTGTGTGCCTTCAGGAGGAACCTATTATCTAAGAACAAAGAGAAACGACACAGCGGTGGGATGCTGGTGATGTGACGACACCACAAGGGTTCCTGTTCCTTCGGGAGGGCCCAAAAAAGGCTGTAGGATGTGGCCCTGCAGGGAATCCTGGGAAACGTTTTTTTTTTTTTTCGTGGTGTAACAAATGACTGCAGCTGCGCTTTCAGAGAAGGATAAGGGAGGAAGAGTGAGAGGAGAGGAGAGCACTGAACAAAAAGAGAGGACGTTTTGTCTGTTGGTCACGCCAAAGCACTGGAATCATCCATTTGAACGGCCTTAATATCTGATAAAAGCTCAGTCACGCGGCCCCTAATGCCTCTGCCCTTGCAGAGTGGTATCACAATGGAGCGATGGTGCAGTAAAGGAATGTGTGAGCCTGAGAGTGAGTGAGCAGGTGACAGTGAGGGCCATACAAGTAAATATATGTAAGTATGTGCATCTCTTACCACTCTGAATCACTGTGAATGTATGTGTACAGTATGAACATGGGTGGGTCTATGTATGTGAGAGGTAGGGTCGGGTCCACGTTGATAAAATACCTGGACTTACTAAGCTCAAATGCTAATGAATCTCAAATCTTGTAAGTACAATTATTTTCCCTTTAAATTCCGGATATCCTCTATGTGACCAGTGTATGTAACATTTCAGGTAACAGGTTTTGTATTTTTTACCCCCTTTAAATGTCTCAACTGTAGCTAATTAACCACAATTATGCAAGAAATTAGCATTTAGGCCAAAGGCAAGTTTTTTGTCTGTTTAGGCTGGTGGCTGTACTCAGCCAAAGATATGTAGAGATAGAAAAGCCCCTCCACAATCAGCGGTGGACAGTAAGCTTGAGTCTTCCCTTGCTCACATTGCTGAATCTCTTACCTTTACTTTTATATGTCATTATTTTAAGCTTACCACCTCATTAGGAACTGCGGTATTTGGAACAAGTTTCAGTATTTTAAGCTTGAAGCGTGAAAAACAATGTGTACCAAAGTAAGTAGGTATTTCAAGATACATATTTAATTGTATGTTGCTCAGATCTCATTCTCTCAGGTTGTGCAGAATGGTAATTAAGCTGCCACTCAAAGCTGAAGTGCCTTCACAGTCAACAAAAAGTGGTTACTTTATTAAACCCCATCCATACTGAGAAGACACACGGGAGAGTGTGTGACTGTGGATGTTGATACGTGTGTGCATTTGTCAGTGAGAGAAAGAGGAAGCGTGTGATTGTAAAGACAATTGTGTGTAAACAAATGTGTGTAATACCGTGTGTGAACATACGTCAGTTTATCTGAACCTTTTCTCAAGATCCTCTGAGCCTCCAGAAGTGTTTGTGTGTGTTTGTCTAGGTCGCAGCCACTGAGAGAGGGAGAGAGAGAGTGTGTGTGTTTGTGTGTGTGTGTGTGTGTATGATTGTTAGTGTTTGTCTGAGACGGAGTAAGGGAAAAAGAGAGTGGGTGATGAGAGATGACACAGTGAGAAGACAGAGAGAGACTGAAGCAGAGGTGTTATGGTAGCAGCAGTATATCAAGACTGCTATCTGACCCGTGGGCTACACAACTTCCCCAGTCAGCCGCTGCTCCGCCATCCCCTGAGCGCACAATCCGCTACGCGCAGCACAGGCACATTTGTTTCAACTCGCCGTTGACCCCGCTAGCTCCATGTCTCTCCAAAAGTGGCTTAAATAAGCCGCAGGGGTGTGTGCCAGACAAACAAACAAACAAACAAACATGCAAAGACGCCTATTATCTATCAGCAGCTCTCTCTGGCTCCCCAGGGAGGCAGAGGAGCCCACACTCTCCTCGTCGTTGCATGAAAACGGGAGAGACAGCAAGAAGGAGGGAGAAGGACAGCAAGAGAAAGAGATATAGAGGCAGAAAAAAACAAAGGTATTAAAAGTGAGAGGGAGAGATGATAGTATGTATGAATATGCCTTGGTATGGTTGTTTGCTTTCTTGTTTGTCTCTATGCTTGTATTAGAGTGCTTTATTATGTGTCCTTTGACTTAAAAGCCTAGCCTGGGACTGCAAATTAGCTCTGGCTAGAAGTCCTATATACTTATTTAAATGTATCGCACCAGTCATATTAATGAATACAATAAAATACAAATAAATCTATGAGGAACAGAAATGTGGCTGCGAGGTTTAGCTGTGTGATGACCCTTCTCCTTCCTACTCTAGTTCTCATTTCATCCATTTTTTTCCTCACATACCTTCTTTACCATTCTGCACCAGAAACTCTATAACTCTCAGAATACCAACCATCCTGATATCTGGAGGCATCGCTAGAGGGAGACGTCACTAGGAGCATAGCACAGTTGAACAGAGAATCCCATCGATGATGCCTATATTCCTACCACCACTGGTGAAAAGTTGGCCTTGAATATGCTTATAGTCCCTGCTAGAAAAAGAACATCTTGTTTTCATAATTCTCTCTTGATATTGTTTGTCAAAGCCTTTCGAATATCGAAATAAGCCAGTCTTCCATGTTAAGGGTGTTTTGGGCCCAGAGCACTAACAGAATTAGTGCTACAAAGCCAGTTCTAGTGGAGAGTGAGTAGAATATAAATGGATAGCACTGCAAATAGCAAACTGTGGTTAACACATTTCAACACTCTCTGTTTTGGTTTTTGCTCTGCGCCACAAGCTCACCTCTCCCTTATCAAAAGAAAAGCACACATTAGCACAATCCCCTCCTCCTCCACCAGTTCACTTTCTCTCATGCGAGCTTCACAAGCTGGACGGGACACAAGACAAAGAATTTAAAAACACCACCCCTCTTCTCTGTCTCACATCACACAATATTACATGCTACCTCCATCCCTCCCTCTCTTCTCGCATTAAATGATACTGTTTATACACACCCAGCATCTATCATCCCATTTCACACTTCCCCCGGCTTGTTTATCTGCCTTGGGTGCTGGGGAGACATGAAGGCGCACTCTCTTCTTCTTTCTCTTTCTCATCCCCCTTTGCCTTCCTTCCTTCTCTTCTTCCCTCCAACCACTGCTGGCTGCTTGTGGCCATTGATATACCAGAGCTTATTAAACCCTAGCGGTTCTGTTTGATCTACACAGGGGGAGTTTAGGTGGTGGCGAGAAAGTGTAGTAAAGACACAAGTCATTTATTCCAGTACTTGTTGTCTTATTCTCCTGGGTCTGGTGAAGATCCTGCTTGAGGCAGCTTCTGCCAACTGCTCAGCCTCGCTGCGCGCTTTACCTTCTGTACCCGTTTGTGTTTGGTAATAAATGTTTCCAAGTGCTGCGTTGGGGGTGACAAAAACAAACACTGCTGTGGTATCGGTGTATCCCAAAGAGTGCTGTTAGGGGATTTGTGCGGCGATCAATGACAGCCTGCCTGAAGCCACCACCACTCAGAATTCAGTATGTTTTCATGCACACAAGAAACCAGGTTGTGGGGGAACATTTGTAAATTAAGGTGTTTACATGCACTGCAGTAATCTTTTTACAGTAAATCCTGTGTTTATCATATGCAGCAGGTCAGTTATTGGATTCCTTTTCTGTCCCCTACTGTATTTTTGAACCAAGGATGGCATATTTTGAGTGAATTTTTGACACAGTACAATGATGCAGCCTGAAGAGGATTTTCTTTTTTCTGGGTCTTTGGACTGCTGGTTCAGTGAGAGGACAGGTTCTGTAGTATGAAACAGACAGTTGTGCACATGCCTTTGTTTCTTCTTTTTCCTTTTACTTCAACTTTTACTTGTACAATTTGTACTTCTCAGCTGTAGTTGCGTATTTATTCAGACTTTTTTTCATAAGATATCATTATTTTAGGTACAAGGACGCACTGCAATAAATGCAGTCCTTTAATCCCTGCCACGATTCCTTCTAGGACCTAAAGTCTTTGTCATGCACATGCACACGTCTAAAACCCTGTTATAAAACCATTTGAGTTAATACATGGCTAAAGAAAGGTTTTCCAGCAATGTAGCAAACCTGTAAACCTTTACCCCAGTTAAGGAAATCACATTCTCTCATTTGCATGAAGTTTAAGAAATCCAGTTACTGCAGAAAGCCCTCAATAACCAGGTTACTGAAGTTAAAGTAAACACACTGATTGACTCACCCTTTGAGTTATGCCTGATTAATCCACGCGATTAAGTTTAAAGGTGGGAGGGTGCTACACAGTTTAGGGAGGGAGAGTACACAGAAAAAAGACAAATCTTGAATGCCACTGATCCAACCTGGTGTGTCTGGCAGGTGCAGTGAGTGTTGTGCAGCGAAGGGGTTTAAGCATCTCCTTTGAAGTCAAGTGTATCATGGCTGCCCACTATAGCTTCCTTCGCACCACCCTCCCCTTGTCAGAGCGAAGAAGTGGGGGATTATGGGGAGGGGAGGGGGGGGGGGTCTTTGGGGACATTTTAAGCAGCTTCTCAAGGGAGTCAGGCCTGCTTTACAGACTCCCTAGGCCCTGTGACCAGGCCCTCGTCTCCTTCTTAACTCCAGCCGCACTAATCAATCGCCTCTGCTCTCTTCATGGTCGAGAAAGATGGGGAGAGGGAGAAAGACACAGAGAAGCAGAGAGTGAGCAAAAAAAAAAGAAGCAGAGTGGAAAGAGAGGCGAGAACGAAATAGGTGAAAAGTCTGGGATTTGGCTCTCGGACATGGAGCACTCGCTCTCTCTCCCTCCGTGGTCACCAAGCGCCCAGCTACTGAATATGTATGTCCCGGGTAGTGGAGGAGCCCAGAGCAATTGCTGTCTCTCATTCTTCCTGCAGTGAAGCTTACTCCAGACCATCCCATGGAGAGCTGGGCCTCTGTGTTAGTGCTGTTTGACAAGTGCATGGGGCCTCCACTTAGAAAGCCAAGAGTCTTGTATAAGAACTGTAAAGGGATCTGCGCGGGGCCTGCTGGCTGCCGAAGTGGCAAAAAGCTGGATCTCTGATGTCATTGTCGACTGATAAGGGAGTTATCAGGACAAGCTGCAATGACTTTTAGAGGCGGCCGTATTAAAGGGTAAGTGGCAGTCAAAACAACAACAATTTGGCTTGCCATTGCCATTTTGGAAACGCTTGAGGGGCACCGTGATAGAGCCTGAGGATGGGTGATAAACTGAAATTGTTTGTCCCAAAAAAGAAAAGGTGAGATATGCACAAATATGCAGAACAGGCTCAGGTTTTAAAACAACAAATCCAGGAGGGACCTTCACTCCAAAATCAAAAGAAAATACTATGAGTTATGCGGTCGGGAATGATTTCCTGTTCTTAATCAGTAAATGGAAGTTTTATTTAATGTTTGTGTGTGTGTGTGTGTGTGTCTTACATAATTAGCAGTGCTGTCTGTCCCTTCGTATCGAAGTACAGCCAGGACAAAGCAGAGATACTCCTGCGGACTGGTCAGGGGTTTGTTGTAGAAGCCCTGGTACCTCTTCTCATCCCCCACCGTGAAGGTGGGTGGCAGTGAGGCCAACTTGGCCGCAATGTAAGGCTTGGATGAGTCCAGGTGACGTCTGCGCCTCAGGACGGGGCCTTCACTCGACTTGAGCAGCTGTGGAAAACATAGAGGGCAAAGGTTAAGGTCAAGTTTGGCAACAAAGTGTCAAAGTGAGTGGGAGTCTGACCTCTGACAGGAGGAGGAGCAAGAAAAAATGAATTCCTCATTATTAAAGAGACTAAATGTACTACGTCATTCTGTAATGAAGAGGTCAAAGGCTCAATCCTCACCACAATCAATGGGACTCTGAGGAGGAAAAAATCATAACTAATTTATGTGCAATAAACAAACTGTCCAGTTCTGGTTCTTAACACGCTTCCAAATAAGAAATAATGATTCCACACAGCTAAAATGCCCTTTGCTCAGAGATACAACTTTGCAAACAATGCAGCCAAGCAACGAAGTGAGCAATTAGCGCTTGCTCCAGCACACAATCTCAGCATGACTGCCAGCGTGGTTAATAAATGAGCAGAAGCATACAGCACTGTGGCATTGTGTTTTCACCAGCATTTTGTTTTCTGTCAGTGATGTCCCATGCGCTGCTCCAGATGTAGCTTTATTAAATCATTATGTCGGAGGGAGGAGACAATGGCCTGCTCAGTGTTTAATGACTCAGGGAGTCCCATCTCTCTCCCTCTCTTGGTCTCTGTTATTTCTTCAGGGAGCTTGAACAATAGCGATTCAAACCAACGAGCCTCGCAGTTTACTTAAAAATGATGCTATTAATATTTAGGCATGTCATTTAGCTTAAATTCTCTTGTGGACAAGAAAGACCTTTATTCAATAGAATAATAAAGCAGTCATAAATCTTTGTCCTCATTTGAATACCTTATGTTCAACTTTGTTTGGAGTTGCCAAACCCTAACTATTGTATTGAAAAATGCTATATGAAGAAAGTTTACTTGCTTAACATTTACACCAAGAGTTACATGCGGTTAGACTGAGAATATTCTCTGTGCACTCAAACTGTTGGATTCAGCAGATGGGTACTGTCTACCTGGCATCCAATCAGGACATTCCCCACCTGCCCGAGTGACTCATTGTTAAAAATCTTTCTGCCCTGCCACCTCCCCCCCGCCTGAGCCCAGAAGGGTAGAGCTAATTAGACACAACCACTGACTTCCTACCCAGTTGGAAATGGAGATGCTATTGGTGGCCCCTGACCTGGCACATTAGCCAATCAGCCACCGGCTGGCACTCACCTCGTCCAGGTCCATCTCGTCTGGATTCTTCCACTGCCGCGTTGACTGGGACACCGGCACCACCACGATGTAGTACCACCTGCCAAGAAAAAGAAAGCCTGTGTTAAGAGACTGACGGAAGCACATACACGCTGAGATCAAAGTGGTCCAAGCGCGTTAATAACACACTCAAAACATTTAGAAAGACATACTTTTACTGAAGCTTGCTGGGCTGAATTCAAAACTTGGAGTGGTACACAAGTGGGTCCAACCAAGGTCGAACACCAGCAGATTGGCACTGCATTCTCCAATTAATGGCTAATCACTAAGAACATCTGCCATGTAGAAAGGAACAAACACTATCCCAGTGAGAGGAGACTTTAGCTAACAGACATCCCCACAGGATTCCTTAGGTTAATAGGACCAGCTATGTGACTACTTTTGTGTGTGTGTGTGTGTGTGTGTGTGTGTGTGTGTGTGTTCTTCTACTGATATCATTATAATGACAAAATACAGAAGGACAGAAAAGACATTGAGGAGTTTCGGGTCAAACTAAAGAGTAAGGTAATGAATGGAGGAACACTGTGTTTATGTACGTGCTCTCAGCTCAAAGCTCTTCCCCCACTGCGGCATTCAACCACTTGTAAAATCAGCTGCTGCTGACAGTGAAAGCAGCTGCTTCTCTCCCCTTCTCTCCAGCCCTCGACTCTGTGATTCAACAGTCAGTCAAGTCTGGGAGTGGGAGAAGACATGTCTAACAAGACTCCTCAACCCCCCCCACCCACACACACCTCCACTCTCCCATCCCCAATCACGTGCACTCTTCGCTGTCAATCTGTGCTGATGCTTGGTCGAGCCGGACAGCCCTGTAATCTTTTTGCACTCCCCCTACTAAGATGTGCCTGTATGTGTGTGTGAAAAAAAGGCTTTACACATCAGGGTCAGGCACATTTGTGCTCTTAACAATTTGAGTCAAAAGATAATAAAGCTCGACCTGATGTTAAAAGGCTCGATTATAATCAGCCACGGTCATAAAGTTGGCTGAGACTAAAAGTTGGAGCTCTAAGTTTCAAAACAGGTTTAGTATTGATCACGTAAAATTGCGCTACTTGTGCTGCTGTTGCTGTTAGAAAGGTTGTGCAGTTTTCAGAGTTGCAGTTGAATTAGCTCCCGACTTATAACAGCTGTCAAGTGGCTGTTTAAGGGCATTACAAATTCCTTTGCTCATTTCGTGTCTTCATATAGTTACTGTAGTAATTCAACTGGGTTGTTTTGTGGTGTATTCATTTCACTTGTAAATGTACTGTTTATTAACTGTCAATGATTAAATTATTTAGTCATTTACCTGCTGGATTCTTAGTACCACAGAGTTGTTTCTGAAAAAATAACACAAAAAATACTAGCTGGCAATAATATATAGTTCCTTATTATTATTTTACACAGGTAGTCTGAAAGGGCTTTTCCTAAATGGAAAACTTGGGTCACTGCAGCAGCCTAGAATCAAATACAAACGGAGCTACATTTTCCCCTTTGCTACAAATAACAACAATCATCATCTTTTGGTGGATTTATGCCCAGAGTCAGAGCTGGCCTTTGCGTTCGTTCCAGTTTGTCTCAGCACTGACCTGACACGTATGGTGGTCAGGACCTTAGGCAGGTTGATGGTCATCTTGCCACCCTGAGCCTGATGTGGGCTGGGCTTGTCCTGGATCAGGTCAGGGGCAGTGCGGATGGACACCTGCTGCTGCAGACCCCCAGCAATGTTGCCCCTGCTCGTCAGCACAAAAGAATAGTCTGTGTCTGGCTGCAGCAGAGTGATCAGCTTCCTCTTCAGGTTTCCCTGCACTTCCACGCTTTGCTGGTTGTACAGGATCTGTGGCAACACAAAGAGAAAACCTGGGAGTCATGGTTTAGGTTAACATAAATACACAAAATGTATATTCTCCAGACAAATGCAATACTCTGTCCCCTCACTCCCTCCACACAGACAGTACACATGAAAAGAAGCAGTATGGTCCTAAGGGAGGCGCCCATCTCATTTGACACCATATCTCATGTGATTCAGTGTCACACTCTAATAGCTTTTTTTTACACTTCAAATTGTCTTTGCTCCATTACCATAGGGTGAAAATTGATATAATATAATTTTGACAGATTGTTACACCTCATAAATGAGCATGAATCTGCCTTTTCCTATTTTTCAGTGCAAATAGAGAGATTCACTGCTTCACACCCTGGTTAAAGTGTTAACAGCGTTGCAATACAATTATGCTCCCAATATATGTACAGTACATGTTATAGATTATGTTGAAGTAGCCGTGATAGCGTTCCAACAAAAAGGAAAAAAATCCTGTTTCCATTCTTGTATTGTACTCTATTTTGTATTTGAGAATTTACAATGCCTTATCCAAGTATGATAGAACATTACAAACGTTTTTTAAAACCATTGAAATGTGATCAGTAAGGTTAAAGTCTTAATCAATGCAAATTGTGTTCATGGTAAGATTTTTTGCATTTGTCCTTGTGTAAATGGATGGGTATTTTATTTCAGGATGCCGATATCGTGGCACTCACCTTGAAAGGCACTTGGGATTTGTAGTTTGGTGGCAAATCCCAGGTGAGGAGGACAGACGTTTTCGTGACAGCTTTGACACCAAAGTTTAGGGTGGGAAAATCTAGGGCAGGGAAACCAAAGATTAATATCTCAAGTATGACATCTTGTACACCACAAAATGTAATCTCTGTGCGTAATTTGATTTCACACTACTGTACAGCTCCCTAACACCCCTCCGAAGTAAACAATGTGAACATATTCCACGGCGGTCTCATTCACGCTTGGTTACAAGATCAAATAAAAATAGCCTTCATCTCTCTAAGCATGTCGTATTTATTAAACCCGCTCACAACAAGACGTAGTCAACAGGCCTAGATCTCTGATTACCAAAAATAATGTATATGGCAGTGGGACTGGCAACATATATCTAAAAATGGTTACAAATCAGAAATCTTACATTTAAAAAGATTTTAAAATGCATGAGGAGGTATGTGCTGGGTAGTACGCTTTAGATTTGTGTCTAATGGGAGGGAGGATGAGGAGGCATGGTAATGTGACTGTAGCGTGTAATTGGATTAGTACTCTATAAATCAATAAACACAGTGTTGTACTGTACTGAGTGGTAGATAAAAAAGACGTGGCACTGATA
Source organism: Nannoperca obscura (assembly GCA_036024295.1). Lineage (NCBI taxonomy): Eukaryota > Metazoa > Chordata > Actinopteri > Centrarchiformes > Percichthyidae > Nannoperca > Nannoperca obscura. The sequence continues at coordinate 17,406 of JAVQJL010088478.1, read as the reverse complement.
AAGACAGAAAAAGACCCAGATACAGAATGTTAAACAATACGCAGGTGACGTGGTGGTCATGTACGTGCTCATGTATATTGTGTAGATGTACGTAAGTGTGTAATGACTAGGTGTCTGTGTATTAAACCCTGATTTTATGTTTTCAAAACACCTCTGGTATGTTTATGTGTAAATGCCATGTGTCCTATCTGTTATCTTACCATTTGACATGGTCCTGCTCTGAATGCTGGGGCTGAGGGGTCCCCCGCCCTTACTGGTGAATGCCTGCACCCGGATGTCGTAGGTGGTGTCAGGATTAAGGCCTTGGATAGTCATGTGCGTGTCGGCCGTGCGGTTGGTGGTGTTCTGCTGACTGTTGATGTCCCTGTAAACAACCATGTAGTATACGATCTTGCCGTTCCTTTCTGCTAGCAGCGGGGGCTCCCAGGTCAGCTGGGTGCTGGACTGTGTCAGTCCTGTGACTTGCAGGTTGAACGGGAAGCCAGAGGGCACGTCTTCAGGGGTGCCGATCTCCTTTACGTAGGCCTCGCCGATGCCTGCGCGGTTGCGGGCACTGAGGCGGAAGACGTAAGTTGCGCCCCTGTGCAGCTCAGTGACGGTGTAATGGTCGTCTGTCTTTTTCAGCTCGCGTGAGGTGTAGGTTTCTTCATCAGTGCGCTTGTACTGCAGCTGGTAGCCCATCAACTCACCCACCATATCCTTAGGTGGCTGCCACTGGATTAGCGCTGTGTTGCCCATGGTGGTGCTGATCATCATAGTGGGCTTGCCTGGCACTAAAAACAAAGATAAGATAAGAAAACTGATACCGCTCATATCTTTCCATTAAATATAAGGATGGAGCCAGCAGCCAGTTAGCTTAGCTTAGCACTTAAAGTCACTAAATAACTCATTACTCACTAATAGCTCATTAATTAAGGGACACATGAGAGTGGTACTGATCTTCTAACTCTCAATGCAAATAATAATACTATTTGTTTGGATTATATCAAATATCCACCAACAGGCAGCTTATTTTGAACATATAAAGGTTACTTGCCTTTTTCAACAGCAGTTAGTTATGGTAACTAGGGCATTGAAGCTAACACACATTTAGCATCCCACAACAACTACGAAGACTGTCACACGGACAGTCTTCTAATCGTAGTACCTCTTTGAATGAGGGAGACAGAGGTTATCAGTTTTAAGCCTTAGAGATAATTCCACAGTATTCACCGTAAACAGATACTATACACACATCCTATGTTGCACATGATAACTCTGATAAAACCAAGTCGGACCTGCTCCAGTCGTAGTGATGACTTTAGCTTTGCTACGAGCTCCGTCTCCCTTGGTGGTGTACGCTGCTACAGTGACAGAGTAGGTGGTTTCAGAGTGCAGTCCACCAATGATGGCCTCCTGCAAAATGGATAAAATCACAAGGTTAGAGGTTAAAAGGAATCAGTGAGCCTGTACGAGGCCGCCTCAATGGCAAAAAAACCCGCCAAAAATAAAACACAAAACACAAACCCCTCACACACAAGCTCCCATCCCCTCACAAAACACACAGCGCCAAAAGAAAACATAATACAAGTAAACACCCTTCTTTATCCACTTGTAGTTTCTTGAACAATTTGCCTAGAACAGGAAACAAAACATTTGAAGCATTTAACAGAGCAAAGAGGCACACAAACTGGACCAGGAACTTTTCTCAGTCAAGAAAAACTCCTGCGCCCAATCGTATGGCCCTCGCTGAACCCATTAACCAACAAACCAACCAAATGAACAAGAACATCACCAGTGTGTCAGTGTTCATGCCTGCTGCATGGATAAGCATGAGATTATACCCAGAGACCTTAGGATCATCACTACACTGCAGTCTGTAAAAGCCCACAAATAGAACTCAAATAGTACAAACTCTTTCTTTCAAGAGGTTAGATTCTTGGTTTTTATTTTCCTCTGGATCCCCGTGTAAGTTGGGTTTAATGTTTGAACAAAAACACAGACACACTAAGGTGGTTGAACAGATGAGTAACTGAACAGTTAGAAACAAACAGACAGCAGAAAAACAGCAAACAACTGAGGTAACACACTGTTATTGGTAACCTGCTGCAGTGCTGGCACTCACTTCACCAGACTGCATCAGCCTGAATAAAAACACACCCACACACGCTAGAATTAAACACGCTGAGCTTGAACAAAGCCCATATGTAAACAGACACACACACACACACACACACACACACACACACACAAATGCATATACTCACCAGTGTACATATATACTGTATATAAACACAAACCAAAGAATGCATGCACGTACAGGCGCACCATAAATGTGCACATGTGAACACGCATAATAATTCAGGCAGACATGAGGACACACTTGATACCAAGAACAAATGAATGCCTGCGGCTTGAACACACTTGCTGGAGTTGTCTGTTTCTGACTGGGGCCACTGAGAGGACGAACGCGCCAGTGCCTACAAGCCTTCCTGCCGGATCTCCTCGCAAACTTCTCCTACTCTTGGATTATACGACTTTGCCCTAATGCTGTTTCTCTAACTAATGAAGTTTTAATTTCCTAACCATAGAAGAACATTTAACAGCCTATATAAGCCAGCTCTGTTTGACAATGCTTTTTACTGCCCCTCTCTTTAAGGGACATTTGGTGCTCCCATACTACCCTTTAAGAGAGACGAGGGAGAAAATGCTAAATTACTTTATCATAAAACCATTTTAACTTTATGGAAGAAGTCTCATTACTTTAATCATACAAAATGGCTTTAACAGTCTCAGCAGTGGCAGCCACAGAGATCTTTTTTTCCCCCTATTCTGGCAAGGTCAAATCGGGTAACACTTTTGAAACTCAGCAGAAAATAGAAAAAGCGAAGCTTCAAAGTTTCCTTCGGAGCAAATGCTTAGAGCAGCACCAAAGGGCATTACAGAGATTATCTAGTCGACTAGTTATAGAAATGGATTCTTCCCTACAAGCCTCCCTATGCCACTATCCTCACTAGAGCTGACAATGCTAAGGGAAAATAAGCAGCATTGTTAAAAGAAATATATATGATTTGAGTTTTTTTTTGCTAATGCTTGTCATTTTATTTGTGTTGATTTGAAAAAAACTATGCACTATTATCTGCAAAAAAAAAATCAAAAATTGCTTCAATGTTCTACTCCGTGTGAACATGCCGTGGGTAAATAAGACATGCTAATGTTTTTGCTGTTGACAGCTGTCTGTGGCTAGTCACACTACATTAGTTACCTGGCACACAGACTGCTATCGACTAAACATGGCTGTTGAAGAAATAATAAAGATGTGTGAACAGATGTCTTCCTCTGACAGTGTCTAGCTCTGTGTCTGTCAGGTGTTAATCAACACATTAAGAGAGGGAGAGGAGGCAAGCCTGACTCATGCCATGTGGGTGTAGCTGAAGGAGTATGGCCATGTGTGCTGTGCAAACAGATTTCTGTTTAACTGGCTGTTATCAAATAAATAAAATGATCTGCGCACTTCCCACTGGCTCGTTTATAAGGAAAGAAAAAACATCCAGTGTTGATATTTAAATACATTCTGCATCCTTGAACCTTTGCGGGTCACTGAATTGATTAACCAGTTTTTTAAATATTTTCTGTCAGATAGGAAACAAGGTTGCTCAAATGAAATCCTTAATGTGGTTTCTTTCTTTAAAGCTTTTTTTTTTAAAACATCTTGAATGAAGAAAACAATGTTTGTTATTCTGGCAGGTTTCTATTGAATTTCTGACCAGGCAGCACGAGGCTCTGCATTTACGCTAGTGCAATATGACATCTAGGAGGAAATAAGCCATAACAAAGGGCTTCGTGACAGCCATGGTACAGTGAGCTGCCATCCAGGCAAATGAAAAGTACATGAAAGGCTGGTTGCAATCTAGGAGATGTGTGGAGCTGATAAAACATACAGCTCCTCCCCTCAGATAGACATGTCATCTGGAACAGTAGGTGAGACAGCAGGTTAGGACAGCCTGATTAATGACAGTATCACACTGGGATGGTGACACACAGCCTTTGACTGCACTGTGCGCTCAGTGACGGGGGAAGTCACTGCCTGCTCGCTGCATTAAGTGCCTCAGATCTGAGTGAATGTCCAGCTGTTACTAGAGTTTGTCTTGTTGTAAAATGCAGAAAATTTTGACTTGTACGCAATCATGTGGAAATAATCCTCATGCTTTGTGGTTGTAGTAGCTCTTAAAGAAAATCACACACAAATATAAAACCCAGGAACTGTTAGGACACACATCTCTTGCTGTGATTATGATGGGGTTATGATCTTTCATGAGGATTCACACCGAGTGGATTACAGGCATGGCGCACGCGCACGCACACACACACACACACACACACACACACACACACACACACACACCTCATAATCCAAAACACACAAGCACACACAGCACCCCCAAATTGCAGAGGGGAGAAGAGCTTGCCCTGCAAGACAACCCAGCAGCACACATGAGGGTTACTCACATGCTCGGTGGACTCCTCAATATTCCACTGATGGGAGAGAAGACACAGGACACAGGGCGGGGAGAGAAATGAGTCAACACAACAGGCAAGGAAAAAAAGCGCTAGTCTTTTTTTCGCTCAAAGACAGATGAATGTAGGTTTCAATAGAGTCATGCAGTGGGGAAAAAAACAGAGGGAGAGAGTATGATGAAGAGAGGGAGAAAAAAAAGAAAAAGAAATGAAGACAAGTTGAGTGGCATCAAAGTAATTGTGTAGCCAAGTTGAGCAATGGTTGTGAAATTAATTAATGTTCATGATGCACTGTCTTGTTTCTCATTTGCCAACGAACACCTCTATTCAATATGATAACTATCTCACTGTGGATATAAAGCATAAACTATGCAGAAGCTTTGAAGCATTTCCTCTTTCCTTTTCTGGAATAGAGGGAGGGCCTTTTATTCATTATATTTCAATATGTTTTCAAAATGTTCTCCTTGCTCACTGTGCTTAGCCAAGTGATTCCCGGGGGAAGTGAAAGCCCATTTCGTGCCGCGGGGCTCCGTTGGTGCCGAGCGTGAAATCCTATTACCGGTGCTGCTATGCTAGCCCTGTGACATCAAACCCCATCGATGCAGAACGCAACTGCTGGTGTTTACTAGAAACTCGCTCCACAGTTCAGCTACGGCAGACAGTTCACTGATGGGTGGCCTGGCTGACAAGGGGCAGGAGAGATGACAGTGGTGACGCTGATGTGGGACAAAATTAAGTACATAGAAAGAGGAACGAAGGTGGTTGAGGTGGAACACGGTGGGATTAGGGAAGGAGGCCAAAGGAACCATCAAGAGTTCTAGTCAAAGGTCTGGTTCACCAAAACTACAAAAAAAACTAACTGCAAGAGTGAAGAGCAGACAACATTAAGGGCCATCAGTCCAATGCCTTAACACTGTCAGATGAGACTTACCAGCTATTTGTCATTATCAATATAAATGCACAATTAGGCAGCTGTTATCATATAATAAAACGCTACTTTTGAATGTTATGATTCTTTTTGAAAATAACTGAGCAATGGTGTTCATACCAAAGTAATATCTCTCCAAAGGCTAAATTAGTGCATTTGTCTATAGAATATTAGCTAAGTTTACTTGTAAGTCAACTTTTCTGCAGAAGAAAGGTTTAAAAAGCCTGGGAAAACAACAAGCTACAGCAATTTATTAGATGTTTTCTTATAGAAATGGGCTTGTAATTATGTCTATGGTTTGTTTTAATACAGACCACCAATGCAGGCCTGGAATTTATAATTTATTAGACATTTTCATAAAATTGTTCAGCTCTTGAGGCAGATATATATCTCAGAATTTGAGCAAATAAAATCAAATGTATATGTTTTAGATACCATCTAGATACAATTCGAGGCAATTGAGAAAATATGTCTTTAGGAAGAAGAACGTGAAGTTTATACTGTAGACAAGTGCCTTCAAGACACAATTCGGCAGTGGTGTCTGCCTTCCTGCTGGCTTACTTTCCCTTCTTGCAACTCCAGACTTCAGCCTCACACACTGCTGATTCACTGTGCATTGGAGAGATGGTGTTCATCATTCTGCCATGACTGTTGGCATACGAAAAGACAACGGACCCAACTTCTCCACGATACTCCCTGTGGATGGGTGTTCATCACCAAACATCTAACTGAAGCATGAGTTAGGCCTCTGCACGGTCCCACTTGCGAATGGTTGACACACATGGCACATTAAAAAGTGCTGCCTCATGCTCTCCTGGCGACGCAGGGCACTAAATAGTACCATTTAAGAACAGCTGCTAGTTAACTCCATGAATAACAGTTCGCGACGTGCCTAATTGCTTAATTTGTTTACCGTCGACTCAACTCAGTATGTCAACAGAGCAGCGAACACATTAAGGTTCCTATCTCATCTTGGTCTTAATCCCTTTCTATCGCTACTGCTTTTGCTTTCTGGTTAAATCCATGGGAGAATTATAAATTATCCCCCATTTATATTTCGAATGCCAACGCAAGCTGAAAACACATCATTGCTGATAAGCGTCGTTTGTGGAAACGGAGCGGTATAATTTGCAGGCGGGTGAATGCAAATGTGATGACATGGGCTGAGATGTGTGGCTATAAAAATGGGAACGAGGGGGGAACGAGTGATGTGGAAGAGAAGGAGCTGTCATGATTGATGGAGTGAAACGGGCTGAGGTGCTTCTTTTCTCTTTTTTTTCTCCCCCCCCCAGATTCACATTCAACTCCAATCGGAGGCAGTGAAGGCCGAAGAGGCAGTGAAGCATTGCGCGCTTGCTCCCACACACACACACCACAAAAACGCATGAGTGGTCAAACAAAATGAACCTGAAAAAGTAGTGCTGAATAAAGGAAAACTTGTGCAGAAAGGCAAACTTGTGCAGAAAATGTATGGAAGCAGAAACGGTGGCTAATGACTTCAAACTCAATCACGTCTTTTTCTTCCAACTTTTAGACATGCGTATATGTAAAACAGGAGCCTAGAGGTTGCTGCGAGTGCACGGTGATGGAGCATGCTGTGTGGCGTGGAGTTGCCCACTCAGGTTCACGCCACTTTCTCAACACAAATATGGTTTGAAAGGGGTCGATAACATCACACTGTTAAAATGGCCTCTGGTTTAAATTTAGCAGGGAAATGAGGGCGCTGTGTGGGCTCCTGCTTGAAAAGAAAAGAGGCGCTTAAAGCGCCCACGTACAGGCAAGCTCTCCTAGCTCTCCTCCCAACTTTATGGCTAACCCTGAGAGAGGGTGAAGAGGAGAAAAGGAGTCAGAAACAGAGAGACAAAGACAAGGTGATAGCGATTTTGACAGAATCTGTTATCCAATCAGTCGACTTAGGTTTGTGATTGAAGTCGTAGGTGCTATGCTGCGAGAGCCCTGGAAAATCCTGATTTTTCTTTTCCTCCTGGCAGGCTTACTGTGCATCCAATGCAGGTGAAAAGGCGGATATGGAACTGATTTCACAACACGTTAGGCATATTCTTGAGAAAAACACTACGGGATGTGCCAAGACAGAAGACAGAAAATTGTTTTTTTCCTTTTATCATCAATTACAGGTGTGCATTTGAGGGATTTGCATCAGTGTAGCATGAGTCATGAACTCTTCTCAGCCAGCTGGAACGCCTAATATAAGGTTGACCTAAGCAGTGAGCGTGTTTGCTCATGTTATCTGGGATGTTGTTTTCCACTTGTTGTTGGGGTACGTGAATGGAAAGATGTGTGAGAAAAGGTGGGGTCGTTCTAAAACCAGTTGAGCTGACTGTGTGGTCCCGTCGTCTGGGCAGGTCCTTGCAGGTTGACTACTCAGCGCTGTCTCATAGAATCTGTTGAGATGACTCAATCAAGGGTAACCAACCTGCACGCAAGCCTCTGGTAATTATTCAACCTGCTCGACGGCTTGTCTGGAAGAAAGGGTGCAAAAGGTGGACACGGCAGCAAGAGAATGGAGTCCGAGGGAGTGAGAAAAGGAAAAACACAGGAGGGAAGAGAAATTCCGGTTTCTGCCAGGGAGGGGACGGTGAGTTTGAGAGGTGCCCTGGACACCAAACAGGAACATGAGAGCTATCCTCAGTGCCAAATTGCAGTGCGCCTTTGTGTTTATTGTGTGAACTTGGCACAAATGAGACGTGTCGGGGAGTATTGTTTGCACAACAAGTGGGGTCGTGTTCAGTTCAGTTTTCATAACGCAAAACAAAGTCACGCTAAACATGTCGACATAAAGAAAACACTTCCAGGAAGACAAGCAGCCACCATGTTTTTCTCTTCTACCCGACCAAACGATGCTGTCCTGGCTGTCAAGCACTCTGGAACGCAGTCAGATAACAATGAACTGTCAGCAGCAGCTGCCAGAAACTACTGCTGTAAAACAAAGGTGTTGGGCTGTGTTTGGGAGTTGAGTGTAGACCATTTGGCATGGTGTAGAGACATGGCAGGTTGATGTCAGCCAGGGCCTCTCTTGTACAGTTATTCTTCGCTCTATCTGGCTAAAATTAAGTTAATGTTAATTTTATGAAATTGCGATAGAGTCTCGCGTGAGCTGGGCCACGTGGGTGGCTTGAGAACCGCACAAATACTCTATTTACTCTTATCACTGAATGCCCTGTTACACAACTGGGATCCACAAGCTTGTACTTAGTGTCACTTGGGATGTTGCACATCTGACACATCATTTCAAGGTGACTTTGACAGTGCTTCCACTGCTGAAATGATGAGACTTAAGAAAGCAGGGTGTTTGCCAAAGCAAATGAAGGTTAATAGATCCACTTAAGGGCACAGCAGCGTGCACTGCCTGGGAACTGAACCCGCAACCTGTTGGTCTCCCTTAATGCTGCAGCAAAGCATCAATCTGCAAACACTTCTCAGACACATTTATGCCGTTCCTGCGGCTAGGGAGCGCTTACTTGTTCAAATTAGATGTTTTTGTGCGAGGGCATCAAGGGTGCGAGTAAATGCGTGTTCGCGCAAATGTTACTCGCGGCAAACAATCAGAAGGAGGCTCTTAAGCTGGTCTCTTCTCTCCAAAGAGAGGGGGAAAAGTGAGAGTGGGGTTTTTGGTTTTAAGATATTCATGAATCTCTGAATCCCTCTTAAGGATTACAATCTCTCATCCATCTCACAGTGTCACACAGCTTTGGGGCGAATCGGAGGAGCGTGCATTAATGTGTAAAGGGCAGCGTCAGGAAAACAACTCTAATTTATAAACATGGTAACAAGGCAGTGCATATGTATTACCGCTAAAACCGCAAAGAGAGGTGCATTGATTCCACTAAGCCCCATCCTGATGTAACACATATAAAATATTTAATAGCTATTACTGTAGAATTAGAATGGGTCTTGTTACGACAGCTAATCCAAAGCTGTGGGAGCAGGGTACCAATTTAGAGTCAAATGTCATGTGGAGAACGAAACGAAAAAATAGGGGGTCGGGGTGGGGGGTAATGCAGAAAGAAAATTCCATGTGTGTCACCTGGTATGAGGGAAATGAAGTGTGAACTCAGAGAAATGGAAAGGAATAGGGGAGCAGTGGAGAATGAAAATAATAGGAAATGAACATAAGACAGTGAGAGGCAGATAAAGACTGGACAAGAATGAGACGGCATCCAGTACCTGTGCCTCTGGCAAAGAAACGTCCATGATGTTGGGCTGGCCTCGCGGTTCGCCGTTTTCAAGCCGAGAGAAGATGACTTGGTAGCCTCGAATTTGTCCGTGCTGCTTCCCCTGCAGGGGCGGCTTCCAGGTGACCCGGATTGCTGTGGAGTTTATGGCCTCAACCTCCAGCTTCCTGGGGGGTGCTCCTGGCACTGGAAACCAGAAAAAAGGGGGGAGAGAGGACGTGGAAGAAGAATGAGTAAGAGTAAGACAGGCAGTGAGAGAGAGAGAGAGAGAGAGGGGAAAGAGTCAAAATATGCTGAGTTAGTGATTTTCTTCACTTCACTGTGTTTTGTGATGAGGAGCCAAAACCCATCAAAATAATGACTCCTGAGTTTTTTATAGACTTGGGTGTTCTGTAGGAGGAAGTTTTACTAGATTTTGCCATGAATCAAAATAATTTCTACTCAGTTTAGACCTTCTGTGTCTACTGTGTCCCCAAAATACCCTATGCGGGACAGCATGTGGTCTAGTGATGTCTGTAATGCCCTTAATTCCGGTATGAAATTAGCTGTGTTGCAGCAAACTTCAAACACATTAATTATAGACGACTCTCTCTTAGGGCCAGCCGCTCTCTATCAGACTGCAAACAAAACGAGGAATGAGTGAGAAAAAGAGGCAAGAGCGATAGAACGGAGAGGGGGAGTTCTGCTCCACTTCTATTCCTCAGAAGAGAAGAAAGAAAACAAGAAGGCATTTAAACAGTGAAGGCAGAGGAAAGTGGTGCAGAGCTGAGGCCCGGGGGTGATGAGCCTTAACCTGCCATAGATGTGAAGTGTTAAAGCTACAGAGAGCAAGCTGGAACGAGAAAAAAAAAAAAAAGAAGGTGACTTCTTTTGCTTTACCCCATTGACTCAAAACTGATCAACGGGACAGAGAAATGTGTAGCAGAAGTTGAAGAGAGTAATGGAAAATAGTGACAAGCAGTCCCAAGCAACAGAGATGTCGTAGAGTGCTCTGCTTAGTGGAGGTGTCAACCTACCATCCTCTTTGGTTCTCATCCTCACCGGGGCACTCTCAGGGCCCGGGCCCACGTCAGTGTGTGCCCTCACCCACACCTGATACTCAGTCCACTTCTCCAGGGCATCCAGCACATAGCTGGTGGCGTCTGCGCCGATGCCCGTCACCTCATGCCGCTCCGTGTCCTCTCCAGCTAGGGCCTGGTAGCTGACTGTGTAGCGCACGATGGCGCCGTGGCGGCTAGCGGCAGGCGGTGCCACCCAACTCACCTTGAGGCTGGTGGAGCTCAGGCTGACTAGATGTACCTCCTGAGGGGGGGCGGATGGGGCTGCAGGGGGAGGGGAGCACAACCACACGGATGGGCGCACGGATCAAGCAAACAAAAAAAAATAAACAAACCACAAGCAAACATAAGGAAAAACTGGAAGCTTTTTGTACAGTAGTCAGTATGAAAATTAAAATGTAAAATGTCAATGTAATACTTTCGCGGCTCCCCCCCAAAATAAAGCTTCAAATAAAGACTAAACTGTATAACTTTATTTTTTATCTGACACATTTCCCTATTGAGCATTTGCATTTTTTACCGCACTAAATGTGCATTTTCTAAATGAAAGGCAATATAGGGATGGGCATAACAAATTAAGCTTCTGCTTATTCCTATGTTTTGTTCTTATGAATAAACTAAACTGGGTTTAATGTAATGTAGTACATGGGTATAATGGACAAAGGCTTCCCTAATTGGATTTTTTGGTACATGTACATGACTTCAAAGTCCAGCCTATTCCATGTTTTGAATGTCCTCTATCTTGTAGTCAAAGTCTAATTTGACTCACTTTCTGAGCTGCAGGTAATGCATTTAATACATTTCAAGTTTGACAATATGACATTTTCATTTTTTATACTGAATACAAAAAGCTTCCATACTAAACAGGATACTGTCTCTGGACTAAGAGATTGACTGTATAAACACACTACCATGCTACTGTGTTTGGCACTACATTTATGCGGGAAACTACAGGGTGGGCTGAACCGAATATAAAATGTGACGTAATATGTCCCTAACTGCCCCATCTGCTGCCTCTTGCAGTATGAAGAGGGAGCAATAAACTAGACATAGATGTGTAAGTGTGTGAACAAGTGCTTGACAGTGTTGACTGGTGTTCGCACATTGATGCAGAAGCTCTGGGCTTCATAATTAAGTGTTTTGTCAGACCCTGCTCAATGTTGCAGCTGAGATACACTGGGCTGTCTCCAAAGTCATACATGGAGCGATAATTTCATAATCAATAACAGTTATGAACATTCCAGCTAATGTCAACATCTGGTTTGTAGCCACAGCAATGGAAAACAATATTGTGATGATTATCAGATGGGACAAATTCCTAAATGTTCCAGATTTACCACACCAACATGCAAGTCATTAAGCCTTTGGATTTAATGGCTAAAATGGTAATAGTTGTAGCAATATGGTTTTGGTATTAAAACTATTGGCCCAGCAGGACATCAACGTGAATCTTTTATTTAATGTCTAGGCATATCAACATGCCAGATTCCGTTGTATTCTGTCCACCTCAGCCTGCTATGTTTTATCATCACAAACTCTTCTGGTATGTCCCAGTACGTGTAGAAACACAAATAGCATATACAGTATTACGTATTTATTTTTAAGGAGTAATGTATAACTACACCTGCAGTCTGGAATAATAAGATTACTGCAATAAACAGCTGCAGTATAAAATATATGTAAACTCTCAAGTCCAGAGAAAAACAGAAACCCAACAAACAATCTTAAAATAAGGAATGAGAACAACACTGAAAACAAACTCAAAAGCATTCATACATTACATGCACCTAATTCAACAAACATATTCAACTCCACGAAAAATGCCAGTTTAAAAGAGAATAAAACAAACCAAGAAAAATAAAATTCAAACAATGTATTCTTACAAAGCATGCCCATGAAATTTATTTTTTAATAAGCAGAGCAATGAATACTTAGCTCAAATATGAATCCAATAAACTAAAATTAAACATCTTTCCACTTCCATTATTTAACTACTTTTGAATTCCTATTACTGGACTACACGCCATTAGGCAAACAATCCTGCACTAGATGTCTATTTGACAGTGCTGTAGCTAAATTTAAGGAAATGATTCCATCTGCATTTAATTCAGTGCCATGTCTCAATATAACAGATGACTTCTATGCTAACTTTAGTCCCTCCCAAATTGATCATGTTGTTAATAGTGTTGCAGGCTCACTGCAAATCACACTCGACTAAAGACCTCTAAAAAAGAAAATAATAAAACAGAGGAGGATAGCTCTATGGTATAACCCTCAAACCTACACATTAAAACAAGCTTCGCAAAAACTTGAAAGGAAATGGCGTTCCACCAAACGGGAAGAATCACGTTTAGCCTGGCTAGATAGTCTTAAAATCTATAAGAAGGCCCTCTGTAATGCCAGAGCAGCTTACTACTCATCATTAATAGAGGAAAATAAGAACAACTCCAGGTTTCTGTTCAGCACTGTAGCCAGGCTGACAGACAGTCACAGCCCTGTTGAGCCATGTATTCCTATAAGATTCAGACTGCATCATAGCACAGAGACAGCACTGGTCAAAGTTACAAATGACCTTCTAATTGCATCAGACAAAGGACTTGTCTCTGTACTTGTATTATCAGATCTTAGTGCCGCATTCGATACCATTGACCATCACATTCTATTACAGAGACTAGAACATTTAATTGGCATTAAAGGCACCACACTAAGCTGGTTTAAATCTTATTTAACAGATCGTTATCAGTTTGTACATGTTAACGATGAAACCTCTATGCACGCCAGAGTTAGTCATGGTGTTCCACAAGGTTCGGTGATTGGACCAATTTTATTCACCTGATAAATGTTTCCTTTAGGCAATATTATTAGGAAGCACTGCATACATTTTCATTTTTTGCAGATGATACCCAATTATATTTATCGATCAAGCCAGATGAAACCAATAAATTAGCTAAACTTCAAGCCTCAAGGACATAAAAACATGGGTGACCTGCAATTTTCTGGTGTTAAACTGAAGTTATTGTACTTGGCCCCGAACACCTCCGAAACACATTATCTAAAGATATAGTTTCTCTTGAAGACATTGCCCTGGCCTCCAGTGACACCATAAAGAATCTTGGAGTTATCTTTGATCAGGATATGTCCTTTAACTTCTCTAACTTCAAGGACTGACTTTTTTCATTTAAGTAACATTGCAAAAATCAGGCACATCCTGTCTCAAAAAGAAGCAGACAGACTAGTCATTTGTTACGTCTAGGCTGGATTATTGCAACTCTATATTAACAAGCTGCACCAATAAGTCCCTTAAGACTTTCCAGCTGATCCAGAACGCTGCAGCAAGTTCACTGACAAGAACCAGGAAAAGGGATCATTTCTCCAGTATTAGCTCCTCTACACTGGCTCCCTGTGAAATCCAGAATATCATTTAAAATCCTTCTCCTCACTTTCAAAGCACTTAAGCACATATGTCAAACAGCCCTACTTATCACCCTACTAGAGCACTGCGCTCTCAGAATGCAGGGTCCCTTGTAGTTCCTAGAGTCTCTAAAAGTAGAATGAGAGCCAGAGCCTTAAGCTATCAAGCTCCTCTTCTGTGGAACCAGCTTCCAGTTTGTTTACGGGAGGCAGACACCCTACTCACATTCAAAAGTAGGCTTAAGACTTTCCTCTTTGATAAAGCTTATAGTAGGGCTGACTACAAGAGTATTTTGGCAATGAAACTGAAGAAATGAAGCAGAAAATGTTTCCTTGCTCCAGGATTACGCGTTATTCTTATGTGGATGCAACAACACAGTGTCTGATTTGGAGGACATGAGAGAACTAGACATGTCTGCTAATTTAAGTTATGTCAAAACTTCTGTTTAAACTGAGGGAGCAATTCAGAAGCATTGCATATGACATTCGTAAAAAACTAAAGGGCAAACCAAACTTCAGTGACATTGTGAGCTTTGTGGAACATAAAGCAAAGCTCTTGTCTGACCCAGTATTTGGGGATATTCCACAGAAAAAGGAACGCAAATCAAAAGGGATGTGAATACAGTAAAACCAAAAGTGAGACTCTCGTCTCACTCGCAACCTTGCTACAATTGTTTGTGCTATTAACAAGCTACAACACAAGGAGACGAGAAACCAAGCAACCTTAATAATGACAGCTGTCATTGTGCCATTGTAAATAGAGTTTCTGTCAAGTCACATGATCTGCTATTGAAAAAGCAGTACGAACATGATTTCAGTTCAGGATTTGCTAATAACAAAGAAGAGATGTCAAGAGAAGAGTCAAGATTCATTGAAATTATGGAACAATTGGTTAAGTTAAAGGATAGACATTGCCGTTTAAAACTGCCATTTAGAAATTAGGATGTGACGATGCCAAACAATCGTTGCTCAACAGCACCTCATTGATGATGCTTGTGGACAGATATGGCAGCAAGACGTGGTTAACAGGTCCAGAATTCTTGTGGAAAGCAAATGTGGATGCACTACAAAGTGGATTCAACTATTGGAGAAGATAGTCAAAAAGGAGATCTTTAAAAATGCAATGAATGTACAGAACAGCAGTGTGACCAGCCAGCTCATCATGTATCACTCGGATTGGAAGAAACTGAAAACTGTAGTTGCATGGATATTGAGAGTAAAGAAGGCTCTATTGGAGCTGAGCCGAAAAAGGAAGCAACTTCTGGTGGATGCCGCTGTACCACGAAATTCCTGGATGATTGGAAAAGTAATAAAAACTTTCCCTGACAAATCAGGTGTGGTCAGATCATTTAAAATCAAAGACAAAGTGTCACTATAAAGATATATTTTGTTATAAGGTAATTCTTCATTTTGAAAGTGATTGAATTCATTTTATTGTTTTGAATACAATGTTTATGGCTCCCAGTGTATGCATAATTGTTATGTCATGTACAGCCATGAACAATTACGGGCCGGTTGTCTTGGAGCCATTTCAATGGTGACCTTTGGTTGGTGCTATTTAAAGGTATAACTAATTGATACAGGTGTGGCGCACAATGAGGTAGATGGTTTTTGACCGTAAGGCAAGGTAATGGTGGCTTAAGAAACATTCTTTGGAAAAGTTAAAACAAAATAAATGGATTGGAATATCCAACTTTAGGTTTTTGCGGTTTGACGTTTATTTTTGTGACATTTATGTACTTAGTTATGTAGGATTCTAACTTTTATGTAGGTCGGATTTATTGGAGGGTTGTTGTATTAGACTGCTTTATTCTTAGTGAGGTTTATCTAATAAACTGGAGCTCAGGGAAAGACAAAACAGTGGAGAGTTTCCTTTGACGCTTAAAGAGCTTGAGGTAACAATTCAGGATCCAAAGAAATTACTACTATTTTACAACATGCCACTTGGATTAGATTTTTTGTCAACGTAATGATACAATGTTTTTAATGAATTAATCTGCAAAGTCACAAAAAATGGCAACACACTTAGATAAGTTGTTAATATCCACTTGTGGTAAATAAAGCATGATTCAAGTTTTTATAGTGCTCAACTCAAAGCACTTGGTTAAAGTGACAATAGACAATGTGTTTGCTTTAACTCCACCATGACCAGCACTATACAACAGTGTTTTCTTCTATTCCCCTCTCCACCAACCCGTTGTAGTCACGTACACTCAAATTAGTCATTATTCAATATAAACACTGAAAAGCTGTCTATTGCCACTTTAATTTTAGATTAAACAGAGGCTTTACAGAGTTGTACCACATTACATTCAAGTGGCAAAATTGGCAAATGAAACAAGCATTAAAACATTTTATTATAAAGATTATTAAAGACATTTGGCCCCAGTTCCACATGAAACAGAAGTAAGATCTTACCATTCGCAGAACATATGCAGAAGAGTAGAGCAGAGATAATCAGGAAATGCGAAGAAAACGCCATGACCAGAATACATCCCAGGCAGCGGTTCACGTCAATGATGTAGGACACAAATTGCTTAAATCCAATGGCCACATATGTGTCTGTCAAAGTGCACTACTTATTCTACAAAAGCATCCACCCAGTGTCAAGGTGTAGCAAAACGTCACAGATAGCAGGACTGACTGAGATGATTAGAACGAGCATGATATAAAACCTCTTGAACAGGACAGTTTATTGCACATACACACCTTTCCTCATGGTTCTCTCCTACATTTGTTTACACTCCTGCAGATGATGAAAGTCAGAGCTTATCCATAAAGCAAGGGCAACCACCTTGTCACACTTGTCTCATAACTCTTTCCTTCAAAATCTTACTGATTGTGTATTTTGTGCCCTGTAGTTTGTTGGCCACTTGGCATAAGTCAATGTTGTGTTCAACATTACCAGATCACCTTTAAGTTGATAGGTGAACTTGTCAGAAAACTGTTTTATTAAAGCTTTGTTTTTGGTCTGTACCAACTCCTGAGAAAAATCTGTGGTTTTCAGCTCCAAAATCTCTAAATGTGTCTGTCTGAGCAGGTAGTGTACAGTTTCTCTGTAGGTTCATCACTACGCATGACCCCTTTCAATTTGTCACATTGTTTTCAAATTATCATTTGATGCATTATTATAAATTATATATATATATATATATATACACTATTATATATATATTATATATTATATATTATATATACACTATTGGTTGGATGGGCACTTCTTGCGTACCATACGGTCAAGCTGCTCCCACAACAGCTCAATGGGGTTCAGATCTGGTGACTGCGCTGGCCACTCCATTACCGATAGAATACCAGCTGC
>JAVQJL010088469.1:0-11126 GCA_036024295.1 Nannoperca obscura | reverse complement strand
GTCAAAACTAGTGGCAAAGAGGCATGATGACAAACGTTTGCTGGGGGATAGTGTGTGTGTGTGTGTGTGTGTGTGTGTGTGTGTGTGTGTGTGTGTGTGTGTGTGTGTGTGCGCGTAGTGTATTAGCCTCTCGTCTCTCTGCTGTCCAGTATTGCAGCTCTCTCTGAAGCTGCAAAGAGCTGGAGGCACAAAAGTTCATAAAATCAAAAAATGTATGGTTAATCTAGAAATCTCAAGTGTATAAATCACAATACATTTATATATGTATTGTTTTTACATAAATGCATGTATTAATCATGTATTTATCCAAGTTTAAAACAATAACGTTCAAATATTTTGAATAACTGTTGAACTTTTGTCTCAAATTATCCCAACTAAGCCTCTTAGACTATTGTAATTATACTATTAAACGCCTTTCTCAATAGGTAGTGCTAAACAGCTTTCTAGTTACAGATTGGGCACACAAAGTAATTTCTCATAGCCAATATTATATCATATAAAAAATGTTAAGTAACTTGATGCAGAGACAGAAATGTATAACTGAGCGCACGCAAGTGAAATATAGAAACACTTTATTCCCAGAAGTTGTAGCAGTGAGTTATCTTCAGACAGAGAAAGGCCAAAATAAACCAACTTTAGTACAACAGTATGATGTACAACAAGAGCTTACCCATTCACATTCTGTAAACCCACATACAGAAACACGATGATTGTTATTGTCCCACCAAGCAACGGACACTCGACATCTGACAACAGAATACGGTTTTGCTTGAGGGTGGGGTAGCATAGATGCTTGATTTAGGACATCAAATGTAGCAGATGGGTGGAGTTTAATTCCTTTTTTGGTACAAGAGAATATCACCATGTCTTGTGACATGATGATGATGGTGGTGGTGTGAAGGAGGGACACAGGAAACACATCACCAAAGTACTACAGCTGGAATGGTGGGTGGATCAAAAGAGAGGAAAGATGCCTTGTTGCCCCCGCACGCCTTCCCACCGCAGAACACACAGGAATAGGTTCTGTTACAGTTTTGGCCGAGCTCTAACGTCTTTACTCAGAGGTATCAGATTTATTTTCCTCTGTGCAAGAAGGTGGACTTCAAGTCTGTGTGGGATTTAAACTTTTTTTGGCTCAGCGGCTAGATGCAAGTAGAAACCTGTACGGAGCAACAAAGCATCTCTCTCTCTCCATCTCTCTTTTTTGCAGGACAATACCACAGAGAGTCAAACCTCTCTTGTTCTTCATAAGAAAATACCAAAGTTGAAAACACTAATCGTTTGCTCTTTCAAGTGCAAAATTCAATATTTAACAAATCATACCCATCATCCCCAAATCCAAAATCATCCTCGTCATTTGTCAAAAGTCAGATTTTTATTTTTGCCATCAAATACACGGCAATTCAGGAAAGTGCTAGATGGGTGAGAGGGAAAGACACAAATATTGCTTCTCCATCATGATGACAATACTGCGCAATTGTAAACATAAAGAACAGATTCTTATCATACTGGCTGATTATTTAGCGGTCGTTTTAAGGGAAGAGTGCAGATTTTCTTTTAACAAGCACAGCTGTAACTAGTTTGAATGAAGGGAGTTTGGTTAATCTTCCCAAAAGATAGAAAACGTTGAATAGGAGAGATTTGTATTGCTATGGGAAGGGATCTATTATTTTTTTTAAAAGTAGTAGAAACACTTCTTTCAATTTAGAAAATCATACTTTGTTCATTGTATCAATCAGCAGCTTTTTATCTAAAAACAATTGCACATACACACAGTACACACACACACACACACACACACACACACACTCAAGCATGCTCACACATACGCAACAACTGCCCTCCATCAAACCTGGGCAAGTCAGGATGGATTTATGGAAAAGCCATGCAGGGCAACAAATGCCAATTCAAATACTTTCCATATACTTCTCCACGCAGTTTTTTTAGTAATGAGTTTTAAGTGCAGCCATATACGATGCTGCACTGCGACGCGGTGCAGTTTTGCGCTGGCACGACTTCAGTGCACTGCTAGAAATCTACTTAGCTGGAAGTGGTATCCCTGACATCCCGCCTCCATCAGGCCCAGAGGAGACTGTGGATGTCTGAATGGAGGAGGGCAGCAGGCTGGTTTACAGCACAGAGAACCAAAGAGGTTAAAAATGGAGTGACGAGGGAACCAGCGGAGTGTTCGTTCATGTGTTTGTGGTCCATTGCATTTGGCATGGCTTGGAGTTCCAGGTCACAGGTACAGGGTCACGGGATCAGAGGCGAGGGATCAGGTAGTCAGGAGTCACAAAGGGTTCAAAGGTCAGAGCCAAGGTGCACGCTGATGCTCGGCGAGCGCTGCGTGTGGTTGGGCGCCGGACTCAAGTACCCCATCCCTTCCTCCTGCTGGCTGCATGTATAGCGGCCAGCTTCTGAGGCGATGTGGTTGCTGGACGGAGGAGCGTTGCCGCTGGCCACCTGCTCGAAGGAGCGGGAGAAGACAGTGCTGGCAGTGCGCGTCAGGCTGGTGAGAGCTCCTGCCTTGGGCACTGATTGGCTGGAAGTGAGAGTTAGTCGCTTGACAGACAGCTCTGTGTTCTCGCTGGCGGCCCGGCCCATTGTTAGAGGGCCCACCTCCTTGTCCTTGCTGGTGCGTCCACCGAGCCGACACTTCTTCATGGCCTTGGCCCCCAGGTTCAACGTGGTGACGCTGTTGCTGATAGTGATGGTGGGTGGAGTCATGTCAGGCCCCACCCTGCCTGGCCACACACCTTCATCCACCTCCGAAATATCCATCAGCTCCTCCGGGGAACCCAGATCCACTGCGTCTGTGAGACATGCGGACAGAGGGAGACAAGAACTGAAATGAAAAACAGGAGCATGCAGAGGAAAAAAAAATAACCACTTCATCTGTCATCCAGCCCATCTGATCCAATCAAATTATTAAGATACTTGGTTGAAAAACAATATGTTTTGCATGTGGGGTGCTATGTGATGACATCGAGCTTTCTGTTGGGCTGCATGACAGAGGAGCTCCATCACTGTCCAGCAGGTGGCGCCTTCGCACTGTAACCTCAGCTAACATCCACCTGACATGAGACAATACAAGTTGTGTGTTGGAGCCCAGCACACAGGTTAGAGTAACCAGCAGCGCTGTGAGACAACGGTCAGTGGTTTATTGCCAGATGAGTGCATGTTTTGTCCCAAAGGCGGGAGAGGACGGAGTCTAAGAGCATAAGCCTAGGAAAGACCACAAGGGGAAAGTAGAGCAAAGGAATACATAAGTAAATCCTACACACACACACACACACACATCTTTCCTGCTTTCTGAAAGGCATGCATCCACACAGGTGTGAGTGGCCAACCACCCGCCTATGCACAAATACATACTTTTGATTCTATCACTGTAACAGAACACTTGTAAACAGCTGGTAAACAGACAGATGGGCAGGTCCTGTGAAAATCTTGCATGGTCAGATTTCACCTGCTCAGGAACAGGTCCCGAGTGATCAGATTCAAGTCTGGATTTGACGTTGTGATCAGCTGTTGCTTCAAATCATTCAAGACCTGCCTATCGCTCCTCAGCTCCTAGCTACCAGTCAGAAGGAAGTAATCTGTCTCCAGGTGCAAACCAGGGGTAATGTGTCGAGGCGTACCAAGGTAAGAGACCCAAAAGATTACTGATCCCTCCAGTAAAAACCCCTAAACAACATCGTGAGAGTACAATCTCCTGGTACTGGCACTGCTAACAGAGACATGATATCTCAAGGTCTTTTTGTTATCAGTGACCTTCCCTCAGGTGTTAAGAGTGACTTTAACTAAACGAGATACAGCTAACAAAAGTGTTTGCAGTTTTATATCTACAGTATGTGTCACCTTTAATGTCCGTAAAGCTCCTGTTATACCTGCTGTTTATGTTCCTTGTTTAAACTGATGTTCTGCTTTTAATAGCATCCACTCAACATAAACACGTCACATTATTTTGATTGTGTGATTCAGCCAAGCAAATTTCACTATTATTTATCTGATTAGGTTATTGGTCTGTTATTCAGTTAGATCTTAAATAATTCATTTGATTTTAAAGGAATCTCGGCAGGATCTTAATGAGGAAGCTTTAGCCACGAAGGAGAGAGTAAATCAATGAATGACGTTGGATAGACAGATGAGAGGAATAGTGCAATTAGGCAAAGAGAGGGTGGTGGAGCCCAGCGCAAAGGGTAAAGTCATCATGCAGCTTTTCAGACCACGCCCCCACACACGGTTACCTAGGTTACCCCGGGAGTGGGGCAGGGGGAAGGAGGGACAGGACCTTAGTACTGGCTCCTCCCTGTGGAGCCCGACCCAGAACCCTCATTCTCCACCATTCTCCTCACAGACTTCTGCCTCCTGACCTCCTGACCCCGCGTGCCGGAGTCATGACCTCGGGGGTCCGGGCTGACCTCGGAGGCGGACGCCAACATGTCGCAGTCTGGCTGGGCGCGGCCGTCAGGGCGTGGCCGCAGGGAGTCTCCGTTGGGCATTCGCTCACCGCTCACACCTGTCACACTGATCTCAGGGATGGCCGCACCCCCCAGCGCAGCCTCACTGTCTACACTCACCTCCTGGGACTCTGGTAGAGGAGGGGGGAGCATGGCAGGTAGTGGAACAATACATAGACACACACACACACACACACACACGGAGAGACAGACAGACAGGCATCATGCACACAAACATGAAAAACAAAAAGACGGTCATGTGCACAGGCACACAAGACCACAGTAACACAAGACACACAGAGGTAATCAATGTAATGGCAGAAAAATAAAAAGACAAAAATCATAGTGATCAGAACATAACGCATGGTCAAAATACATGCTATATGGAGATGAATATGAACACAATATGTGAATTGGAAACACATTTCATGCTGGGTCACCACTCATTCCTACACATAAATGAATATTTAATGGTATTTTCCTTCATCACCTGCTCACAGGGGCTGATACGAGTACCAATGAGCAGGATCCATAATATGAAAAGGGGATTTTAGGTTCCAGATGACAGCTACTCATTAAAAACTAGCTGAAGGCTGAAATTTACCTGCCTTATCTGTACTCTGAGAAGAGTGTGGCCCTTTCTTAATTCTAAACCACATACAGATTGTCATAATGAACGCTAATGAGGACAAAGTCTCGTTTTTTTTCTATGGTCATCTAAATACTAAGAAGTTTGTTTGGCTGAAACTATACAAACATATTCAAAACAAAAGTTTACACACTATATTATTCTATTAATACACAACCTGCTCTCTGTCTTCCTGTTTCTGTGAAATTAGGTTCATGTGCCGTGTTGAATCTCTCCGTCTGGTTGCATCCTGCTCTTTTTCACTGACTGCTCTCAAACAGCGAATGCTTGCCTGTCTTCGTATTGCCACCCACTTGGGCAAATCCTAACAGATCAGACAGCAGGTCATGGTTTTGAATGAGGAGACTCTTAAAAAGTAGGTAGACAGCACTAGATAGCAAGCTGAAGAGGGCTGCTCTACGAGCTTCTGGGCTGAAGGACGACAACGACACTTGTGTACACGGTGACTGTAGGACATGAAATGGTGGGTGAGTGATGAGCGAACAATGAAGAAATCTAAACCTCTTGCTCTCTCTCCTTTGGCATGGATTTGTTCTTCAAACAATTCTATTATTTATTACCCGATAAAAATGTGGTAACAAAATGTTTAAAGAAAAGTGTGAAAAACAGTGCAGGCGAGAGCTCGTTTTGCGTTTCAGCGACTTGAACTCCCACAGTTGTGTCCCTACATCTCAACCTGCAATGTCCCCCTGTGTCGGAGTCTCACCGTGTCTCTTCCAGCGGTGCCCTCTGATAGAGAGGGAGGTGACAGCATTTCGGGAGATCCTGGAGGAGGTGGGTGTGATCTCCACCTGGATACTCCGCGCACCCTCCTTGTTGTTGCTCTTTAGCGCTGCGCCGTGCAGTGACGACTTGATGGCATTACCCACCTGAGGGTGAGGAGAAGCACACATCCACAAACATTACTGCTTCAGAGGGTGCCAGAGTTTCACGGAAGGATTGCCCAGTGGCCCTTGGCCAGTGAGGAACTGGACTGGATCACTGACAGCTTATCAACTTGCCCAACACATTCTCTTAAGCACAGACACAGGCAGATCACCCAAAAAAGATCCAAGTTATGTGTAAAGACACTGGCCCAGTACACAATGCATTTCTGATACTACTAAGACCAAACCAATAAGATCTGATCAATAATCCCATTTCAACCAGATTTAAGCACAGGGATAAACCTAAAAACTTAGCACATACCGACTGAGACTCAGACTTCTCAGACTAGTGACATAAGAAAAACAAAAAGACTTTGTATTTCGCCCTATATAACACAAATTCACAAGTGTTTCTATAATAACATCTGTTCTCGCTGGAAAATTCTCAAGCGGCACTAATGATCATGTAACAGTTGAGTACGTAACAGGAGGTAGAAGGCATCATAATCACAACACAACATGTCTTTTGTCTGTGAGGCTGCAAAACGTTGGTCTCATGAGGGGCACGTCACAAGGATATGCTAAACTAGCCACCTGGTGTGATGCATTGTAACAAGTAAACACAAATAAAAACACACTCGACATAACGCTGATATTTTAACCCCTCTACAAAGCGTCTTTTTATACCCCAACACCATTCTTATTCATGTGAATTCAAAGGTCGTGTGTTTTGATTGTTGTGGAGGAGTGCACCTTGACTTGTGTAGTATTACTGTGAGCTTAGGTTCAATCCTCTACTCCCTGGGCCTCAAGGATTACAGCTTATCGGAGCAGAGTGGAAAGCATGTAAATAATCTAGTGGGATTACACTCTGCTTGCAGTCTCTGTCACACACACACACACACACACACACACACACACCAACACAATACAGCACAGTGTGCTGCGCATGAATCAAAACCACACACACATGCATACACACAAACAGAAACGTGATAGTAGTAGAAAACATGATTGTACCCACCAACAGAGCTTCAGGGAACAACTCTAGCTGGGACCGATACAGAACGTCATCCAGTGCTTTGGATCCCAGTTCAACTTCCCCATTACACCTACACACAAACGCATAAACATTCAAATACACACAGCAACGGAGTCAAAGATACAGATTAAAAAGGTTCCCTATGGAGTTTTAGACCTTTAGTAGCGCTATGGAGCTGTTAATCTGTGATTGTTTATCTCATGCACGCACATGACGCAGGTGACACGATACACAGTCTGCACTGCACACTGCAAGGTAGTAAACATGGGTTTAAACAATGCTAGATTTAAAATACAAATGTTTTGAGTAAGGAAACGCACACATTTGTGAGACATCAAGGATAAACAGAACACGTTTTGGTGGGTAACACTGAATATAAACATAACCATTGTTTGTTATGCTATAGATATTGATGCCAACTGCTTATGGTGTATTGTGATAAAGATGTCAAGTAATTTGTGAAACGCAGCACAGCAATGTATTGGTCTGGCTGTTTGTGCAGGCATGTGTGTGGACTCACAAGGCGTAGTGTATTCCTGTGATGAGCTGAACCAGGAACTCTGACGTGACCGTCAGCCGCGTGCTAATGCCTTTGTAGCGTCGCATCTGTTGTCGTGGGTAACCGCATATAGACACCCTGGAGGATAACCAATAAAAGCGCAATAGGAGAGATGCATCAGTGAAACAGGGAAGCAGACCACTTGGCGGCGGCTCCATGAAGGCAATTTATTTCCCTGTGGTGAGCTGATAACAAACTCAACAATAAACACACATACACACACGCTACATAATGGATTATTGATGGTTTACTACATTATGCCACAAGATTAAAAAGTACTGAATCATTTCTAAGCATTAACTGTAGATCGCATATTATTACCAAACTTATCGTACAAGTTGCAATAAAGACGATTCAGCTAAAACTGAGACAGCACCTGTGCTTTTTTTAGCCATAGGAGCTGCTACATACTACATACACCTCTGATACACAGCAAACTGTCAATGGGAAAGCAAAGCTGATGACTTCTTTGTACCGCTGTGCTTATCAAATAAATGCTCAACTGCAGTGGGCAGATGGCCCAAAATCACTGAGCTGGAATGTGTGTGTGTGTGTGTGTGTACATCGCAGCTCTTTGCAGAATAGCGGTATCTTGGCTCTCTCTGGCAGCAAAGTCTATAAGAGGATAAACAAGTGTTGCAAAATATCCCGTGTGTGTAAGTAGTAAAAAAAAAATCAACAATCAAGGCAGTGACATAAAGGTCACATATAAATTAGCGTGTGTGTGTGTGTGTTTTACCTGGAGCTGAGCTGACAGAGGGACTGGAGAGAGGTGACGGTCATGTAGCTGAGAGCAGCGTTGTAGCACAGCAGCAGAAAGGTCAGCACCTCAAATCTTAACAAAACAAACATACCCTTAGAAAAAGCACATCTTATGTCCAACTACATTATACAAAAATAAAATTTAAACATATTAGATCAGAAATTCACAGACACACAGTTACGCTTCCAGAAAAAATAGAGACTGAAAACTTATAAAAGCTATCAGATGAATTGGAGTTTCCCCAGGAGGACCAGAGCTATCATCATTCTTCCGTGTCAAAACGTAGCGCCTACATTACCCACAATGCAACTCAATTGCCAAAAGCTGCAGATTCGGATGTATTAAGCTAGAAGTCTGGTACGCTCACTTCTTTCTAACTCCACATTATTTTCCATTTTCAAACTTCAGCCCCAACCCGACCTGAAGTGACATCACTTGAGGCAATTTATCAGATTTTGCCCAGCTCCCTCAGAAGCCACAAACTGCGTTATACAACTTTGTGCATAAATGAAGAAGTACCCCCTTAAGAGCTGTCAACAGACTCTGATATGTAAAAATCAGTGGAGTTCCCTTTTTGAAATACCAGTCAGTGAAAAATACAACATACACACACATATACCCAGGCCAATGACTTCCAACAACTATTGTTACGTTGACGAGATTAAGATCAAAGTATCTCGGCATGACCTTAAAAAGCAGCCAGACGTGTTTGGTCACATAGGTTGTAAACAAAAGATCCATTATCTATTTTAAATAATATATCCAGTCAGTCTGAATCGGTATAACGGTAAAAAAGTTGAGGCACACCACGACCTTCAGGGTTTGGCTGCAGTGTGGCCTCATTACGATGATTTAAGAAACCCCAACAGTGATATAACAACTTCAAATACAACAAAGCAAAGGCAACTGCCACAGGCCATTACTGACGCTAGTACACCATGCATAGAATAATTGGCCCCGGCAGCAGCAAAACTCTCCATCATTAAATAAGTGAGGAGAGAGGTCACTGAAACTAGATGCAGTTTTAGAGGGACCCTACCATATAGTGAGAGACTGTCCAAATGAGACACTAAATTTCAGCTGAAAGTCAAAACTATCTGATGGATTTATGTCCCAACTTATTCTTACTGCATTAAAAACAGTGTCTCAGTTTCATGGACTTCGCACACATCGCGGCAGACAACAAGAATAGCCTGACAAGAATATGACTACTCATAATTTAAGGAAGCTTGTTATTTGTTTGTCTGGATTCTCCCCAGTGAAATGGGAGACTCGCCCACGAGTTGACTTAATATTGTCTGTCTTTCAAAAAAATCAACTCAAATCCTTTGAGAATGGAATCTCTTATCAGTTTGGAGTTGGATGTGGGTACAAATGTATGATCAGCATTCACATGTCAAATTTCACTAGCCATACGAATTATTCATAGCGTATTTAACTTTTTGAGACAACTGATAAACTGTGTTAGTGAATGCAATTTAAACTGCCTAATACTGTAACAGCAGAAGAAATTATTCTCAGTGCTTCTCAGATTGTTCAGCCCCCTTCACGTGTGTTTCTATTTTGGCTGGTGTTTGCTGCCAATTCTAAGCAGGAAAACTGGCAACCTGCTACCAGGAGGGTCCTTTTTAAAACAAGTGCAATCTCCACCCAGCAGACCATCCGCCCATCAAGCCTCTCACCTGTTCTGAGCAGTAAAGGTCTCCCTCTGTAGATGTGGCCCGCTGTACACCACCCTGGTCAGCCCGTGATTGGCTAGAGCCCCTTCTGTAAGGGCAATAGAGCCGATGGCTGACGGCTGGAGGTGGGGAGATGAAGATAAAGTTTTTAAACTGAACGTCTCTGCAAAAGCAAATTAAAAGATTTGTGTGCATCCGGTTGTGTTTCTCACCTCGTGGTAGACTGAGGGTTTGGAGAGGGAAGGGACGGTAAAAGATAATATTTTACTTTGTCCATCTTTATCAACTATTTCCTGTGATAGAGAAAGACAGGAAGACAATGAGAAAATGTTTCTGTGGGCGAGAAAACAACGGAAAACAGAAGCTTTTTTTATTTTGGCGAGTGCCCTTTGGTGTGCTTATCTCTTTGAGCACACTCATCTGTTATGTGTGGGTGTTTGTATGGACCTCAGGGTCTCCGTATCCCCACTCAGTCTGCTAGTGCTTATTTGTGTGTCTATTTTGTGAACACACACACACACACAAACCCTGGGGTTTTGGTGTCCCCTGTGTTCATGTTAATGTCAAATAAATTAATGGGAGCCATCCTGTGTGCTGAGTGACAGCTGACCTATTCTGCTATTCAGAGGGGAAGTTAGGGGACACTGCACTTTGCTGATAGATCTAGATACAAAATGGATGAAAACAAGACACCACACACTCTAATAATTGCTCTCTGTGGAAAGCTATTTGCAAGGTGCAACCCATCCATATCGTCATAAGTCATTGTGTTTCAAGTCTCCTATTTCTAAACCACATTTCCTGGCACTCTCCATCTATAGCTGTCTAACTTAGGTAGAAAGGGCATAAAGTAATCTTTCAAAACACATGACGCATATCCTAGAAATAGTTGAGTCTCCTGCTCCTGGAACTGCATGATTACACCCACTTGCTAAGGATCAAGGACTTTTTGCTCGGGTCTTTCATTGCCTTACCCTGATCACACTGGAAATAATGTATTGTTATTAACAAGAGCAGCTCTCGTCTTCTGATAATAAAACAGATCCGCTATGAGGCAAGAATGTGGTTTTTAAATCACACACACACACACACACACACACACACA